>JAMZAV010002671.1:0-168988 GCA_024449915.1 Sweltsa coloradensis
TTTTTTAAATTTCGCAGTAAAATCTCTGGAAGATCGCACGAGTGGTTCTAGGCAGGGGGGGGGGGGGCATACTCAGCACACTGCCACAAGTCGGCGGCATGAACAAAGGACATTAAAATTCAAAACAAAAACGCCGCCAAGCACAAAAGATATGAGAAATCGCATGTTTACATTAGCCTTCCGCCTACAATGTGACACCTCAATTCAGGAACCGGGTTTTACGGGTAAACGGGTAGTGAAAACACGTACCTGTACCCGACTTCGTCGGGCGGGTACCCGGGTACCCGTCGTCTTCCCTAGATCTCATTACTTTTTTCAAGAGAGACTTTGGCGAAAAAAAATCCCGTCTAAGAGAAGAGTACAATACTTACAGAAATAGAGTAATAAAAGAAATCAATAAAGCAAAGATAAAGTTTTACCGTAATTTAATATTCAATGCGAGAGGAGATGTAAAAGGAACGTGGCAAATTATTAATCAAATTACTGGAAAAAAGAAACGTATTTCAGTTGATGACGTGATATCTAAATATTTATGTAAAGACGTGAATACGAACTTAGTCGTCAATCATTTTGTTAACTCTTTTGTTGACGAGATAAGTACATTGAAACATGATTGCAACATTGTAACATTTCAGCGTGCACGCAATGAAAATATTCAAGTGAATCATTCGTTCTTCATGAAACCAGTTACTCTTAAACTAATATGAGAGCAATGAATCGATTCCCCTGAATGTAAATAAACAGCCGGGTGTTGATAGTATACGTTTTTCAAGACCTTCAATTTGTCAATGTTTTCTATTGCTCCTGTTTTGGCTGTATTGATAAACAAATCTATTGAGACCGGTATCATTCCAAAGCGACTCAAAAAAGCAATTATTAAACCTATACATAAGAAGGGTGCCATAAAGTTTACTCAAATTACAGGCTATAGCTATATTACCAAGTATTGAGAAACTCTTAGAAAGGCATGTTGCTAAAAAATTGGTGGAGTACTTAAATAAACATGGGATTCTGAATAGTAAACAGTTTGGTTTTCAAAAGGAAAAAGTACCTCTACCCTGTTATAGAGTTCTCCTAATTTTGAAAAATTCTAAATTAAACGACAACATGCCATTCTTGCTTTATTTGTGGATTTTAGTAAAGCATTTGACACGATAAACCACCAGAAACTTCTACAAGCTTTAAGTCCATTGGCATTCGTGGTATTGCGTTGGATTGGTTTAGAAACTATTTTACTGATAGATTCATGGAAGTGCATGTAAATGGCCACGTTAGTGAAGAAAAACATTGTGATTCTGGAGTCCCCCAGGGGTCTATATTAGGACCTACGTTATTTTTGATATATGTTAACTTTATGTCAAATGTCTTATATATTGCTTTATATTTTCTTATGCTGACGATACTGTTTTACTCGGGGTGCATTTTAATATTCGTGTTGCGCATCCCTATGCTACAGTCTGACTTTAACAGTCTTTTACGTTGGAATCACATAAAGAACTAGTAATTAACTCTTCTAAAACCAAAATTGTACATATATGCACACCCCAAAACCCACGAAAAAGATTTTCCAATTAATATTATTTATCACGATTTCAACTGCATTCATACTATGGCTGAATTGACCGATTGTGAATGTAGTGGAAAATTGAATTTTGTAAATACTTATGAGTACCGGGGATTAACTGTAGATAGGCACTTTTCGTGGAAATATCATATTGATAATTATTAACAGGCTACGCTCTTGCTCCTCTGGGCTTTATATTCTAAAATATGTATTACCTTTTTCCCTTTTTAGAACCGTGTATCAATCCTTAGCCGAATCTTTGATTTTGTATGGCATTTTTGCTTGGGGGAATGCTTCGCGGTGTCACATTCAAAGGGTTGAAGATTTACAAATAAAAAAGTTAAAAATGGTAATGTGTGACTTTAAAACCGATTCTGAACCCCTCCGTAAACAAATATTTTCTTTTTGTAATGTGCTGCCATATCTTCATTGTTTATATATAGATTTATATTACACTTCTATTTTAAATCAGATTTCAAGATTCTGTTAGACCGTGCAAGGGTACAAGGCTAAAAGTGGCGGGGGCATTCAAAATTCCCAATTTTAACAACAAATATGGCCAACGTTCCTTTCTTACTCGGTTCCTTCTACGTTCAAATTGATGCCCTCCTCACTGAAAAGTGAAAAACCCTTTTCTAACATTTCAAAAAATTTAAAAATGAACTAAAATCTTATCTTCTTTCTGACACCTTTTGACAATGTTTTCCGATTTATTTATTTTTCTAAGCTCTTTGTTCTTTTTCTGTAATTTTTGGATTTCACAAATTAACTGAATATGTCTGCAACCAAAGTATTTATACATACATGTTTTTCATGTTTATTTTGGTTATATGTTCCGTTCTCTGTATTGTCACCATCTTAAAAAATTTATTAATTGTCTTTACCCCACAGTTAAGCCTTTTTCAGGCTTTGTGGGTTTTTTGATTATATTCTTGTTAGATTTATTTCTGTAGGCCTATGTAACATTAATTATTTATTTGTACAATTTTGCTATGGTGTATATAAATTACTATTTAGCCTGAAAAAAAAAAAAAAAGTTCCATTACAAAATTATTTTTGTTAAATTAGTTTTTATAAAGTAGTATTATGCCTAATTGCTATGGTAATACTAATTAACAATAGAATGTAAAATATCTCGAGGCCCAAAGACATGCTTTTTGTACGCATTGTAGGTGATTGTTGTCAAGTTTCTATAGTTACTTGATGTTACTTGTTAAAAAAGGTTAATATTAAAACCTTTATTTTATTTCTATGAATTTTGACCAACTTTTTCAACTTTTTCTTTCAAAAGGCACTACATCACCATAATCTTTATGTCAATGTAAAATATGAACGTTGTAGCACCACCCGTTTGGTCAGAATGGACCCAAATATCACAAAAATATTGTATTAAAAAGGGGGGGGGGGGGGGGAGGGAAATTGTAAAAGCATGATTTCTATGAGAAATATTTCTTCAAATGTCTCTATGTTCCCATAGTGTTTCATCAAGATCAGAGTAGCCGTTTGCCCGGTCGCGGGCCAAATATTACAAAAATATCTCATTAAAAATTTTAAAAAATCGTAAAAAAAAACATGGCACTTTTTCCCTAAGTCATCTTGACCTTCATAAAAATCTGTGCATCAACAGATTGCAGCATTCATTTAATAGGCCCATGTTAAAACCTCATGAAGGAACAGACATTGATTGGGACTACAGGGCTGGCTTGGTCGCTTTGATTTACTGTCCCCCACTGAAAATCAGTTATATAACTGAGTGGGTAGACTCTAAATACAATTTATTTATTTATTTATTTATCTCTACTCTCAAAATATTGTTCCAACATCATCATTATCCATCGCCGTTTCCTCCTTCTGGCTTGGGTTTTGCGCTTGGGTTTCGCAACCAAATTCTTCCACTTCTTTCTATCCTCCCACAATCATGTCTCTGCTACATCCTCCCAGCTCTCTCCTCTAGTATGTAAGTCTCTTACTATGGTCTCCTTCCATCTCTTCCTTGGTCTCCCCCATCTTCTTCTTCCTCAATCCTTTTCTCATACATTCTCCTGGGCATCCTCTCTTCCGTCATTCTTTTCATATGGCCAAACCATCTCAGCTGTGTCCTTCCCATCCTGTCACCTAACTTCTCCACCCCTAGCATCTCTCTGATGTCCGTATTTCTAATTCGATCTCTTCTTGTCTTGCCCACTGTGCTCCTCAGGAATCTCATCTCCGCCGCCGGTATTTGTCTTTCTTCTCTATCACCCATAGTCCAGGTTTCTGCCGCATATGTGAGGATCGGTATTACTATTATGTAGGGATGACTTCGGGTACCCGGAAACCGGTTCGGAACCGGTTCTATTACGATCCGGTTCCCTTTTTTCGGAACCGGTTCTATTTTTAGCCTAAAAGTTGCCAAGGGTCTAGGCACAGACGAGAATAAATGAGCCAAAAACACCCGTGGTTGCAAAATTCTTAGGCCTAGGCCTAGGCTCTATGAATGTTGCGTCACAATTTTGACCTAGGCTTAGCCTAGGCCCATGTGTTGTGTTATAATAACATTGCAGAACTTGTTCTATTTTTCACGTTTAAGATCACATAATCCAAACTTTATGAACGAAAACGAAAGCAAACAATCTTGTAGGCCATTGTTTGTTCAACTGTTCTCACTTAGCAGTTCTTACAATGTCTGGGACACGGCTCCGCCCCCTATCGAAATTCGAATTGATTATCGCCCCGCCCATGTTTTCAATCGAAATTAGCCCGCGCAGATTCAAATTTACGAAAATTGAGAAAGAAAAATATGTGTAGGAACCGGTTCCGAACCGGATCCGGAGAGGGTGGATCCGGTTCCGGATTTTTCGACCCGAAGTCATCCCTACTATTATGTCTTGTATAGTGTCATCTTTCACTGTATGGGTATTTCCCTATCCCACACCAGGCCTTTTACACACTGGTAGAAGTTACTGGCCTTTTGTATTCTGTTGGTAATTTCCTTTTTTATCTTCCCGTTTGCCATTATTTCACTTCCTAGGTATCCAAAACTCTCCACCACTTCCAGGGTTCCCACTACATCTCATGGGCAAATACAATGGATGTTTGCTGACTACCTGTAATTTTAGTTAGTTAATTCACAATTAAATCGATAATGAAGTTAAAAGTTTAAGTTAATAATAAATATGTGTGGGTGTGTGTGCCAAACATCATAAGGTTATCACTTTATACTTCAAGACGTTAAGATTAAGTTTCCACAAAAAACACCATTTAACTAAATTATCAACATCACTTTGAAGAAGTGGGCAATCTTGCGGTTTATTGACGGGGAGATAGAATTTCAAGTAATCTGCGTACATTAGGCACTTGGTTGATTTAAAACATTTGGGAATATCGTTTACATACAGTGTGAACAACAAAGGGCCTAAGATAGATCCCTGCAGTAGTATTCCAGATTAGACGTTTTCGGCGTCCGACTTAATTCCATTTATCACAACAGTTTGGGTGCGTTCACTGAGGTACCTCAATAGAAGTTTGAAGAGTTGGCCGCAAATACCATAGCCCTTTAATTTATGTAGGTGTTTGCGCGTAGGTGAGATAGTCCTACAAGCGACCTAGTGTAGGGCAAGGGGGGCCACAAGACGACTAGGTATTCGATGAGGGGGGGTATTATAGGATTTAGGAATCGAGCTTGCCGTGAGAGGCGGAGAGTTTAGGGAAACCGAGCTGCGAAATATACTGAAATCACTTACCGACTTGCTGTATGGGCTGGGCAAGGTAGCAGGGCGGCGGGCGTGTAGATTACTCAGCTGGGCGGCAGGCGTCGGGGGCGTCGGCGTCTGTCACCTGTCGATAAAGTAGGTTTCTACTTACTTAGTGAAATCTTGCGCGGTTCGAGTTTTTAACCTAATTTGTTGGTTGCCCGTTTGGGCAACTAACTATAAATTCTAGTTGCCCATGCCTGGAGTGTTAGTTGCCCTGGGCAACTCGGGCATAGGAATTTTTGCACCCTGGTTTAGTAATGTTTTACGCCTGATGTACCCCCAAAGTAAGTTAGGATTTTTGCTAGTTTTTTAGTTAGGACACTTCAGTATCGACTTTGGTTAAATATTGTTTACGTTTCAGATCAAGGAGATTTTTAAATGTTGTTCTTTTTTATTGGAATTCAACTCTATGGCATAGCTGTATGACTTCAATGTTGTTTTTGTCTCTAGGTTTTCTACTTGTAATTTCATTGATGGTTTGCCATAGCTCTTTACAATTTGATGCTGATTGGATTATTTTGTTACGATAATAGTTTCTTTTACAACGTTGTTTTAATGTATTTGTCAAGTTTCTATGTAATTTGAAGCTTCCAATGAAATGTTTGTTGACTGGAATGTTGTTAAGTTGTTGTCACTCGACCGGTGATCGGGAGACCGGGGTTCGATACCCCGCTGAGATGGATTGTTTTTTCTGGATTCATTTTTTACATGCAACTTTGGCAAAGAGTTTATCTCTTGTCTTAATGCTATTGAGTATTCCATTTGTTATCCAAGGACCAAGGTGATAGCTTTTTCAATTGGGGTTTATGCTTTAAGGTTTTAGTGGTAGTGTGGTTGTGGATGTGGTGTAGTAGTGTAGTAGTGTAGTCATGAAGTTGTCAGGTTGCAGTGTTAACGTCGTCTACTAAGGTGTTGGGCCATGTTTCATTTTCCAATGCTAGTTTAAGTGAATCAATATTAATATGTTTTACTTTTGCTGTATTTTCATTATCAGAGTTTTTCCAGGTGTTTTTATTTGTTTTTTACATCCAATACATAGGGTACAATAATTGGATAGTGATCTGATATTTGGTTGTGGACTACTCCTGCAATCAGATTGCTAGGGGTAGGAGTTTTCATAAAAATATAATCTATCAGCTTTGACTACGGAGTGTTTCTCTTGTGACTGAATTCATGAATGAATCAAATCCTTTGCTTTGTAAGATTTAAGTATGAGAGTTGGTCCACAGTGTGGGCTTTTCTCATTCTGAGCTGGGCCTAGTCCTATAATGATGTTTGTATCACCAATCAGTATTTGATGTTTTGCATTGTGGAGTTTGCTTAGAAGCTCCTCTTACTCCCTCCAAAAATACTTCTTTGACTAAATTGTAAATACCTTTTCAAAAATACTTTTTTATTCATGACCATGTTAGCGTAAGGTAATGACATAATTATGTTTGGTGGTCAGTTCAAAGGCAACAGTTTTTTGTTGCAGTACTGTTCCATCCATTCAGATGTATAATGCAACTACAATAAAAAGAGGTTAAAATGTACCCGTCCTGATGGTCTAGTGGTTAAGACGCCTGCCTGGAATGCGGGAGATCCGTGGTTCGATTCCCGGTTGGGGCGGACTTTTTTAATTTCTGAATCGTAGTAAATAATAACAGATATTATTTGTAAATGTATTTTGCACATCTCTCCACAAGCCAATTTCCAGAATTAATAATTAGCATTGATTGCTCTCTCCATTTACAGCTGTGGTTTGGTTGCTCTAAGCATGGCCAGCGCTTGCACAAGCCAACCGATATCAGTGCAACGATTACTGCATGAAGCAAAGATTCGTGGGTTTACCAATCAAGGAGAGATATTTTCTGTGGACTACATGGCGGTATTAGCCCGTGAAACCTTAAAAGAGTTCAGCTGCGTTGAAGTACTTGAAACAGGTTTGACGCACGACAAAGAACGCATCATCAAAATGATATCCAAGGGCTCAATCCTCCTTGTGCCGTATCCTTGAACAATCACTAGCTTCTACCACCAGAATATTTCTGGTACAAATAAAATCGTTTTGGTAACCGAACAGGATTCAAAACTTACAAGTTAAAAAATATTGCACATGCCCTAGTTGGGAATGTGTTGGAGTAATGTAACGTGCCCCCACATAAAACTTGATAATTTATAACAGCACGATGTTAAGTATTTGATTAGAGCAATTCCAGAGCAACAGCAGAGTATTATTTCAGTGCCCGGATAGCAAAATTGATTAGCCTCGGCATGTTCGACATTTGCAATTTTTCGAGCCCTGAGTTATGTATACCCCTATTGTTCCGAATATAGCGCGAAAGTTTTTTTCCGAAAATACAATCTCCAAAAACGCACTCGCGTTATTTCCGCGCGCTTGCATTTTTAAAAAGCGCCTGAACATAGGCCACGCCTCTATACAACTCCCGCGCATAGTCTGCTGCGCTTCGCCCCGCCCACCCCCTCGAAGCCACTGAACTCGGCCGACCTTGGGCGAAACTGTCTGCTATCGTCAGAATCCTTAGCCGTGATCACATCGTGAACCCAGCTTGACCTACCATAGATTTTGTTTGTCGGGGTTGTCTATCTACGTTGCTAAGAGCTAAGAGTCTACGTAACGTAATAATGAGTGATGAAGGAGAAGATGAAATGGCTCAAGATGAACAAATGAAAACTGCTGATCGCGTGGAAAAGAAAGGTTCCTCTGGCCTTACAAATCAGCAAGGGATTGCGAAGGGGCTAGGCCTAGGCCTACGACCATAGATAAATAGGGCCTAGTATACCCCCCCCCACCCCCCACCCCCCACGACGTAAACATTGAAGACCCGGAATCAGACTGGTGAACTGTGGTTGACATGTGAGCTTGTGCTTGGCCCTACCCCGTAAAAACCATAGGCCTAGGCCCTAAAAATTGTTTTAAATGTTTTGTTGTAAGTGTTTTCATGTACATTTTAATTTTCTTTTATTTTTTTCTTTTTTCTTGAAATGATTCTGAAAAATTGGGTCGTGTTATATTCGAGGTCGTGCTTTATTCGGAACAATACGGTAATATGGTGTGTTCAATTTTTTTTTGTTACATTTCGAGTTTTTATATTTATTTGCTATATTTAGCCTACGAATTTGGACAGCCCACTTACAAGATGTACAAAATAACTAACCGAAACCGTTATGATTATTTTTGTGTGTTACGTATATTTAGATTATTTTCTTGTCCCCATCATATCTACGAGATCCCTGCAGTCAACGACCAAGTAAGCTGTTGGGTTCCCTCTCCACCCACCATTTTAACAAAATTTAATAACTTAAAATTATATAATATAAAATGTTAAATATTGCAATTTAAAAGTGCTATTTATAGCACAAATTAAAATTGCTGTTTAGTGCAGCCAAACCATAAGAAATTTAAACATTGATTTGCTCCTTATTCCCATGTCCACTCTGGAAACTCTGGAAACGCTGGAAACACAGTGAAGAGGATAGAATCTACACATACTATCCTAGCGCGTAAGAAATTAACTAATTGAGATCAGTATTGTGATGTTCTATCGTGCACACAAGTAGCACCTAAGTGGAATATAGCCTTTAATATCATATTTAACAGAAACATAATTCATTCTGTGAAAAAATGCATTGGAGCCACTGATTTATATTTACAAAACCCAACCTTGGCCGGGAATCGAACATATGTCTCCCAAAAGACCGCCGGAACCGCGATAGTGTATTTGCTGCTGAATTATTGGTGCATTTTGATATTTTTATCCACATCAAATTCTTAAAGGGGTATTCACCCGCTAAAATCAAAAAATATATTTCATTCAGGCTAACTAGTTATGAATTTAGCAACTAACAGAAAAATTATTGGGTCCACCATGACCGTTTTTTTTTCAAACTTACTATTTTTTGAGCTAGGTCCCATCGGCAAAAATCTCCCATAAGAAATAACAATGCGACGATCTTTATGCCCCGTGACCGTGGACGATTTTGATCCAAACAAATATTGGCCATTATTGACGTACTCGGTAGCTTTCTCTGTAAATCCTCTATATTTTGTTTTGTAATTTGGTTTGGTCATAATATGCTGATTACCAAGAAGGGGTGTGATTTTGGAATGCATATTTTGCGTGTTTGAGAGTATATTTGTGTACATTTAAAAGACACAATGTTATAAAGGGCCATTTAAGATTGGTCTGATGTTCTAGTATCTATGTGGAACAAAAAAGAAGCTGGTTAGAGCTAATTTAAGAAATTTCCCAAAACACCAATTTTCTTAAATTTCAGGATAATTTTTTTATTCGTATTTAAAGTCACGGTCACAAGATATAATTTTTTAAACAGTCATTCTAGTGTAGTATGCTATAGATTATGTGGTCAAAAATAATTTTGGGGTAATAGCCCCTTTAAGTTATTAAATCACCACTCTCAGTATACATATAATATAATATAACATAAAATGTTTTACGTAGGTTTTCTCGGATATAATGTGACATAATGAATTCTTTTGAGTTTCCGAGTTATAATAAGTTTAATTAACAACGTTTCTGGCAGATCTCCTTGTTAATTATCAAGATAGCGACATACAAATAAAAAAACGTAAAGTAAACAAGCAAGACAATAACAAAGAGTTTAAAAGACAACACAAGTCACTGCAACTGGTCAGCATTACAGCATTACGTTATAACCTTGACAGGCATTTGACAGGTGGAGCTTATTTGTATGTCGTTATCTTGATAATGGGCAGGGAGATCTGCCCGAAACGTTGTAATTACACTTATTATAACTCGGAAACCTGAAATAATTCATTACCTATACCATATTATATGATGTCTATATTTATAAATAATACCGTCATATATTATTATTACTATTGCTATTGACTGACTTTATATATACCTATAAATAAATAAATCCGTATTTAGAGTCTACCCACTCAGTCACATAACTGATTTTCAGTGGAGGACAGTAAATCAAAGTGACTAAGCCTACCCTGTAGGCCCCGACGCAATCGGCGATGTTTAGGGAGGAAAATCCTATGCTGGTCAGAACCAGCCAGTAGGTAGGTGAAAGAAAAGGGGGGTTCTCACGTCGTCATGAAGGAGGTCATCAGGGAAGGGGGAGAGGTCCCCGACGACGACTGCCAGAGGTCGCATCTATTCGGGGAGTAATATATACTTCTCTATCATATTTACCAGCTGATGTTTGCGAGATGGACTTCGTCCTTTTCCTAGTCTTTTACGATTAGCAGAGCCATGCTCTGTGCCTAATGCCCGACCATGCCAAGCTTAGGCCTACGTAAAGCGTACACCTAGGCATATATCTAGAATTCATGAGTAGGTTAGAATAAAGTATTGGTGGTCTAGACTACGATTTTAATTATACCTTTATACGGCGTAATACTGCAGTAATAATAATAATAATAATAATAATAATAATAATAATAATAATAATAATAAAATAATAATAATAATTCAATTTTATTTAAAATATTTTTTTCAAAGACAAATACACGATTAAAACAATAAAAACAATCATAATTACAATAATCATGATTAGAAGATCCTTGAGTTCTGAACATGTTTGATGTAGTCATCAAACTAAGATGGTCGGTTTCTTGTCCTGAAACGTGTACTTAGGGGATCTTGCCTCCGTAAATGGTTTGATTTTTAAAACTTGAGGGGAGAATGGGATCACTTGGGTTTGGGTTTTTGCAGTAGGAGAGCCTGGTGGGGTCCGAGAGAATGGGGCGCAGTTCTGGTAAAAAAAATTTATGTTTCTCGTATCCCCTACTCGCAAGGAGTGTCCCTTCCTCAAAATCTCTGCATACCCGGGTTTATTGGAAGGGAGTGAAAACTTGACGGAGAATGGGATCACTTGGTTGGGTTTTTGCGCAGGAGAGCCATGGTGTCACGTGCAGATGGTGTTTTACCACAAACCGTGATAATCCCTTGTCTTGACGATGTACAATATTTTTTTCACAGGGAAGGTAGTTAAATCTCCCCAAACCGAGGTATAAGTACTCATTTCGTCTCTCTTCGATCGTGGCGAAATGTCTGTCAACGCAACTGATAATCTTGACACTACACTAATGTTCCCGTTGATTGTTGCTTGTGCTGACGATCGAACCTGAAAGTATTGCTGGTCTTTACCGGCTTAAATAATAATATATAAATTTATAAATATATTTATAATAAACAAATAATAATAATAATAATAATAATAATAATAATAATAATAATAATAATAATAATATAATAATAATATAATAATAATGAAATAAATAATAATATAAATGGAGTTAAAGAAATACCCGAATTCTTTACTGAAGGAGTAACCTTTCTCAAACCAAAGGACAATGACACGAAGAACCCAAGTAAATATCGGCCAATTACATGTCTACCAACTATATATAAAATATTGACTTCATGCATAACAAACAAAGTATATAATCATTGCGAAGAACACAATATCATGCCGAGGAACAAAAAGGATGCTGTAAGAACTCACAGGGATGAAAAAGAACAACTTATTATTGACTCTACTGTAATGAATCAGGCAAAACAATAAGAAAAGGAATATTCACGTAAACTACATTGACTACAAGAAAGCCTTTGACTCAACACCACACACATGGCTTATTCAGATTTTACAAATATATAAAATCAACCCAATAATTGTAAACTTTTTGAAGACAGAAATGGAGACATGGAGAACAACACTAAAACTAAATATGAAAAACCAGCAGATACTACAGATCCAATACAAATTAAACGTGGCATTTTCCAAGGTGACTCATTAAGTGCATTAGGGGTTTTGTCTGTCATTAAACCCACTGCACATATGCTTAACGAATCGACATACGGATTTAAAATTAAGGACAATAATGGGGTTTATGCCCACCCCAATTTCCCACCTATTTACATGGATGACCTAAAGTTGTATGCATCAAATTTTGCTCAACTAAACAGTCTAGTAAATACAACATTAGAATTTAGTCAAGATATCTGCATGGAGTTTGGAGTAGACAAATGTAAGACGCTACATATCAAAAAGGGTAAGGTTACACAAGCAGAAGAGTTCCGCTAGATGATGGAAATAGGATTGGAATAATGGACGATAACGATGTATACAAATATTTAGGATTCGCACAAGCTGCCAGAATTGAACATAAAGTTATGAAAGCAAAATTGATAGATACATACAAGAAACGACAAAAGTCTATCCTCAAGACGCAACTAAACGGTAAAAACAAGATCACAGCAATAAATACATATGCTGTCCCAGTACTGACTATTCTTTTGGGAATCATTTAAATGGACGCAGACAGACATCCACGCGTTGGAAATATTAACTCGTACTACACTTACCAAACACAGAATACATCATCCTAAATCAGCAATAGAGAGATTGACACTTCCAAGAGAAAAAGGAGGACGGGGCCTAATTGATCTGAACAACTTATTTATAAACAAATAGAAATTTTAAAAAAATACTTTTTACAAAGAGCAACCAATCCACACTTCATAGGGCTGTAGTGCTAGCTGACAAATCATTAACTCCACTCAATCTAGCAAACGAAAATGTCAATCTACAGGGAAACTCATAACTGACGCTTCAAAAGAGTTACGTCTCTCAAAAAGACCCTACACAAGAGACATTATGATGAACTACACAAAGGTCACGTAGATTTAAAGCATCAATAGGTGGTTAAAAAACGGGGAACTATTTGGAGAAACAGAAGGTTTTATGATGGCTTATTCAAGACAGAGTGATTGCGACGAACAATTATAAAAAATACATAATACAAGATGCGACAGTAACGATAAATGTAGAAAATGTAGTGCAAGGGGTGAAACAATCGAACACATCATATCCGGGTGCAAGTCACTATGTCAACAGATTACCTCTACAGACATAACCAAGTAGCTAACTTTTATTCATCAAAAACTAGCAATCAAGTACAACCTCATTGACACACACACACCTTACTACAAATACAAACCAGAGAAAGTACTAGTAGTAAAGATTAAAAATTATATTACGACCCCCCACATTTTATAACAGACCAAACGATACATCACAACAGACCGGATTTAATAAAAATTTTGACAAGAAGAAACAAAAAACTACCTTAAATCGACGTTGCTATCCCAATGTGCCATAACGTTGAGACCACGTGGAAGAAAAAATTGACAAGTATAGTGAACTTGCAATTGAGATCAAGAAGATGTGGAAACAGAAAAGGTAAATACAACCCCATTCATTATATCAGCCAACGCATCATACCGAAGAAGCTACATGAAAGCATTAAACAACTAGATCTTCAACCCAATGTATACATCGAGACTCAAAAGGCAGTAATACTCAACACGTGTAGAATAGTTCGAAAATTTCTAAACTAGAATGATACTTCGAGATTTCGAGACAGCTTCCATCCTGACATGGTTTTCGTGGTTTCCCCATAGTCCAAAGACAAATGCTAGGATGGCGACGAGAAATCGGCCACGACCGTACACAGCAGAAAGAAAACATCATCTACAAACAATTAGAATTTATAAATGATTTATTTTAGTTAGAGTTAAGACAAAATAATAATGTATGTAATAGGTACACATGGAATACTTGACGTAAGTCCGTACAACATGTTAGCTCCGGTTTTTAACCGAGGTTGTATGAAATACATCCAAAAAAATAATAAAAATAATAATAATAATAATAAAAATAATTTTTTTTTTTTTTTTTTTTTTTTTTAATTTATTGAAGCAAAAAATTTAAATTGGAACAATATTCACATACATTCCCTCCCACTAAGCCAAATGGCTCATCAGTGGGTTACATAATTATTAATGCTATTACTCTCATTCGTAGCGTCAGGCTTGATACAATGAAATAAAAATAAAATAAAAACATTCAAACTATTAAATGAATATACGGTGCTTACATATGTAATCAATTACAAAACATAAATACTACAACCCTTTACAAACACATACAAAAATAGAATATACAAGAATAAACTAATTATAAATTAATAATTCTTTACCTACCACACAGATTCGTTTTTCAACAACATAAACATCTAGAAAATAGGACTGAAAATGACTTAAAATCGAGCATGAAGGAAGGTTGTTCAGGTAGTGGCGGATTTTACTCTATTCTTTATTAATGAAATTTTGTCCAAGGATAAAATTTCAGGCCGGCCAATGAATTAAAAACTTTAGGTATAAGATAAGGGTAAACAACGCTTCACCATGGTTTGTTTTCGGGCATTTGAACAACGAATTTGTTCCTTTTACTAACAAGTCTCGTTCCCTTATTATGTAAATATGGTTTTTTTTTCATTATTAAAATTACTTTAAAACCACCGAAAATTAAACATGGCTTTTAACGGCAGTATAAACAACTCAAAAAAACGTCATCTTTTTTTCTGCTATTGGTATACTTTTAGTAATACTTTAGGGCAAACTATTTTAATAGTGTATTTTGAATTTAAATCATCGTGTTTTTATATGAAAAGACGGCTTCCCCATGAAGCAACGCTAGGGGATAATAGATTCCGCTAATGCATATAAACTAATCTTAGCATATCATCAGACAAAAATGGTTTTAGTTTATACAATTGATATGCACACGGGGGAGTTCGAAAAAATTGTAGTACACGTGTGGGCTTCCACGAAACTCACGATAAATGAAAACACCCAAATACATAGGGTATCCAAGATTAAATTTGCTTAGCCATTAAACAGGCGTGTCGGTACAGTAGTTCAAATTATGTTAAAACTTTGCTCATAAAATATTTTTTGAAACGTTCATTTCTATTTAAATTTTAAAGCTGCATATTGAACAATTTCGTTTTTCAACTTGATTACTAGTTCCCGATCATGATCCACCCTGTAGATTCCTAAAATCAGTGTTCATATTTTGTGTTGCGAAGCTTAAGTTCCTATTATTGCTAGTAGTACAAGGTCGTCAGCATACATCATTAGTAAACATTTAATAATATTTTTTTAATGACGTTCACGTAATATATAAAATTGCGGGCCTAATAGGGAAATCCTTGTGGTACACCGTATGACTTTTTTTTGTTTTACTATAAGGTTCCCTATTTACCATAACTTCTATTTTCTAGGTAACTGCGAACCAATTTGAACTGTACTCGTAGCATGACCTCTAACATTCAAAAGTTTATTAGTTAAGTTTTCAATGCTTTGGAGAACCCGCCCAAAGTTGCAACTATATGAAAATTTGCTATTTAAATGTTATTAATTAAATCAGAAAATTTTGTAACAAATCTGTGTACATTTCCCTTTTTGAAATCCATGCGGGGAACTTCACTTATAATTCCAAATTTTATAGGTAACTATTTAACAATCTGATATTAACCCCCTTTATTTTTTCCCAATACAGAAAAGCAGTGCTATAGGGCGTTAATTTGCAAACGATGTATGATTTTCCTTTTGTATACAGGTCTCACGACAGATATCTTCATTTTTTCCGGTACGCACCGTCTCTTATCGAAGATTTATTAAATGTGTTATAACGGGTTTTGTTCGTTACTAGTTCTTTACGTCCACCGCTCTGATTCCGTCGAAACCGGGCTTTTTTATTACATTGATATCGCAATTATCGTGTCACTATATGTACGTTTATAGGAGCAGCCACAACGCTGCGTGGCGCCTCCGTCCATGGGATGTGAACAAGTCCCCACCACATACATGACGAATTGAAGCACCCATCATTGAAACTGTCTGCGAACCTGTTTGCGTGGTCTCATGGTGTGCGATTTAGCTAAATACTTGTTGATAACGCGTCGACTGAATTTTTGTTTTCCGTCCGTTATTTGATTAAATTTTTGCCAACTCTTTATACCGTTACTGTGTTTTATGGAATCACGAACATAACTTGTTTTGCAGCTAATTACTGCTTGTTTACATAATTTCTGAAAGCCCATATTCTTTTCTAAAAGTTTCCTTCGATGGTGCAACCCACTACAATCTTTCCAAACGTCTAAAAAGACGGTCTCTTTGTCTAGTTCGCTGAACAAGTGCCCTGTAATCCATTGCCGCTGTACCCTCTTCTTTTAATTTGTTTTGTAAACCGTGCTTATTATAACATGTTTAAAATTCCTTGCACAAGCATCATAAAGTACTGAACAATCATCATTTCTAACAGGCGGTGCCAATTAACAATTTAAAATTGCAAGATGTACTCTTTCATAAATACCCTTTTAAATTTTCCCTTTATGTCCATCACACATCCAATATTAAATCCTACCGCACAAGTATCTGTAGTGATCAATACTTTATTTGTGAAAACCGCCTTTTAATATCAGTTTTAGATTTGGTTCTTACGTATGAATGTCAATACAACTACTACCAATTATCAAACAAATGCTTCCCTAGTAGGTCGGTTAATACATCTCAAAAAGCCATTTGCTGAACAAATTTTCATAGCTTTGCACAGTCTTATTACACTATCAAGGGTGTTCTAAAGTTTACATCTCCTAAACAACTATTTCCGTTTAGGTTGTTATTTAACATTTTGTAACTCTAATAAAAATTATTTTATCATTGCCCGGGCCGGCTGTAAATGCAAAGCAAATCAAATTGTGTTTCCTTATTTACCAAATATACATATAATTCCTTCAAAGTGTGAAAATTGCATAGAAATATTTTGATTACATAACTACTTAAAAACAATAACAAAACCGCCACCACGTTTACCAACTCTAAAATTTACAATAGTTTCGTACCCCTCAATGACAAAATTATTCTTATTCACTTGAAAGCCCTGTTTCATTTAACAACAAAAAATCAATTTTAATATTTTCCCCTGCAATAACCATTAATCATCCCAATGTTTCGAAACCAATCAATTTATGTGACCCCCACTAACCCCATTCTTCAGCGTAAACCAATCAACAAGGTTGCTATTTGTATACATTCTATCACCGGAAGGTAAATGTCCGATAAGTCCATGAACTACAGAACGAACCAAACCAAACAAGTTATTCGGCTAACTTATCTAGATCCCTCTGTGAGTTGATAACAATTGCCTGGCGCGTATCTTCGTCACGTCTAACGGAATTTTCATACGATTAAACCAAACAAACTTAAAACCGTTTTTTTTTGCTTTTAGTTTTGTCCCCCACAGTAAGTTCCGATAGAAGGGGGGCAAGATTTTCACTTAAACGTATGTTCCTTTCTGTAGAACAATTATCAGACAACACCTGTCGACTGGTACTACCTGATGGCGAGCGGCAAAAAATTGATCCCTTTTTTTTCGTGAAAGAAATTGAACAATTATTTTCTTGGGATAATCCGTATTGCGAGATGGCAACGGTGTACAACCTCAATCTCCTCCTTTGAAAGTTAAACCTTGAATTCCTGAGCAACTTTTAACACGACACTTTCAATGTCTTCGTTTGCACTTTTCATCAATGTTAATTATCTCCAAGTTTTTGTTCCTACTATACTGATCTTTCCTGTTTATTTTGATATTTAATTCATCAATAACCTCCGCTTTTCTTTGAGCTTTTTGACAAAACCTTAACCGCTTGCTCACTAGTTTTAAACTTTGCAATATATACTCGTACTTTTCTTTTGATTCGGAAAATCTCGTCTTTCATGGATTGAATGTCCGACACTACCGTATCCAATTTTTGCACAATTTTCTTTTAATGTTTGCTGGATCATAACGCACTGCTGGCTACTACCGAAATCAAAACTTGCCTAATGGATCCCCCGGAGCTGGACTCCCTGGTTTATTCTCTCTGCATGCAACACAACGCCATTCCCTTTTTCTTTAACTCCGACTTTGCACAATAATGTAGATTTCTTTATGGAACAATCGTAATGATAACCAGAATCACAGAAAAACACCAAAACAAAGTCACCATCACCTGGAAGGTTGTCTTTGCATCTCCCGCACTTAGAGCCCGGCATATCCACACAGGAATCACAGTACAAACTAGACGCTAGACTTCTATCTCGGAGCGCAGGCACTATGCGACCGTCCGCTTTCGAATCCAGTACGCAAGTGATAATAATAATAATAATAATAATAATAATAATAATAATAATAATAATAATAATAATAATAATAATAATAATAATAATAATAATAATAATAATAATAATAATAATAATAATAATAATTATTATTATTATTATTATTATTATTACCATGATAAATTCTATGAATGAAACATAGGGTATTTAACACAATAGCAACACAACACAATAGCAAACCAAACAAACCTTATGTAACTACAAAAACACCGTACACAGCAGAAAGAAAACATCATCTACAAACTATATTATAAAATATAAATGACTTATTTTAGTTAGAGTTTAGACAAAGTAATAAATAATGTAGATATGTAATATAGATACACATGGAAGTACTTGACGTAAGTCCGTACAACATGTTAGCTCCGGTTTTGACCGAGTTTGTATGAAATACATCCAATAAAATAATAATAATAATAATAATAATAATAATAATAAATGGTTTATTGTCATAGTATCTACATTTTGCGAGAAACGTTTTCAGATGTACAGACAAAATACAGAAAATATAGAGAACAGTAAAACTTATAGTTATAAATTATTATATAAATAAATAGACAAGAAATATGTTCATGAATTACACTTTCATAATCTTGAGTTTAAACTAAACTTAATTATACTAGGTTTTCAACTAAATACTCGTTTATGGAGTAATAAGCTTTTGAGATAAGGAACTTTTTTACAGAGTATTTAAAACGGTCTAATGAGCCTATGTTTTTTAGTTCAGTCGGTAGTTTATTAAACAATTTTATGTGTGTGTAATTAGAGTTTGTTTGGGTTGAAGATTTTGAAAAATAATTTACATTATGTTGTTTTTTAGACGTGTGTCGTGGGTGTGGATATTGTTATTTGTTGGAAGTGTTTTTATGTTTTTTTTAACTTTTAGAATTGCCTGTAGAATGAACAAACTATAGTGTTAAAATATTTAATTTGATGAGAGGTTTACAGTGTGATCTTCGAGACTTGTTTAGCATTGACCGGATTACCTCCTTTTGAATTATAAAAACTTTCTTGGTACTGGGAGAGCAACCCCAGAATTCAATTCCATACCTTATGTGTGCCTCAAAGTTAAAGTAATATACTAGTTTGGCTGTTGCAATGTTTGCTACAGACTTGATTGATTTGATTGCAAAGTAGCCAGAGTTAAGTTTTTTAATTAGCACTTTGATGTGTTCGTGCCACTTGAGTTCACTGTCTATTATCCCACAACACAACTATTGTCCCACAACATTTGTTGATGCCCCTACTTTGATTGAGGTATTATTTGTACTATTGTATACTGTTTTTATTTCTACCCGTGGGTCTTTGTGAAATTCAACAATTATAGATTTGGTTTCATTTAATCTAGTTCATTATCGTTGAACCATTCTGTGGCATTTAGCAATTTTTATTTCAGATATTTGTTTTAGAGTTGATATGTCATTGGCTATGGCTATTATGTTTGCATTCATCGGCAAACATTTCAGAGTCTAGTATAATAAAAGGAAAGTCGTTGATAAATATTAGAAAGAATAAAGGACCTATTTTATCTTTTAAAGACCTATTGCACTGTTTCTTGTGGATGGCCAGCATCATTAATTAGTTGACAAATCAAACAAGAAAATGACAGCTTAGAGAGCTTTAGAGAATGACAGGGTACTAACAACAAAACAAAATAAAAAAGACACCGTCTTTGAAAACTGATAGCGAGCGACTTTCATAGTTGTTTTTATATCGCAGGCTGTGGTCTCTTTTACATATGAAAAATCTAAACAATGCTTTTCGATATTTTTAAAAATATCACATTTTTATTTATTTCTTTTAGGTTTAAATTGCAATGGATCTAGCTGATTTTGTTAACAGTTCTCAGGTAATTCGTACCGGATGTCTAAAATTTCAGCGCAATCTGTTCAGCGATTCGGCTGATTTTCGATGTACACACACACACGCAGAATAAAAGAAATAGATCCGTTTGAGTTGAATGGAGATCACTCCGTTTGCTGCGCTCACTCGTTTAAATATATTATTTATTGAAATTCAAGACAATTAGTATACAATCACATTTTTCATAGATATCATTCATAATTACTATAAAATAATAAATTCAAAGAACATGGTATAAATTAAATGACAAGATTACATTTACCCTTTTATATTATTTGTATAAGAGTTTTTTGTGAATACTATTATATTATTTTAAATACTGGACGAGAATAATTAATGTCCCTATTGTTTAAAATTCAAAACTTAACTTCTTATAGTAATTAATAATTAACAGACATTGGAGCATAATTTATAACGATTGGTACAAATTATAATATTATCCTAAAATGTCCTCATTTCTAATAATTTAATGAGATTAAAATTTCTTTAAAAACGTCTTATTAAATGTACCCTAGTTATGGTAAAAAGCAACAGCTGTCGAAAATCTATTGCTCCTAGTCTTTACAGATATTTTCGTGTAGGCCTAATGTAAACATGTTCTATCCCATTTTATTGTATGAATTATTCATTTAATTCCTATGACAACACTACACAACAAACGTCTTCGTTGGAATGCCAGTTTTAGAGAAAGTATTAGGGACTTCGATATACGCGGAAATCAATGTACCCGGGTACTTGTGATCTATACCCGGGCAACCCGCGGAAAGTAAATGTTTGATTTCTAGTTATGGGTCAAGGTCAAGCCTCTTCTCGCGTCCTACTTCCTTGGTTCATGCCGCCGACTTGTGGAAGTGTGCAGAGTGTGCCCCCTCCATGCCTTATCACTCGCCGATCTTCCAGAGATTATACCGCGTAAATAATTACCATAACATCTCTAATGTTTTCCATCTGCTAGAAGTCAAAAGCTAGCACCCGTGATGAGTGATAACAACTGAAATTAAGCACATGGGAATAGAGATGTACTGCAGAAGCTGGTCTTTCCTTATCTTGTTTATTCGCCATCATTCGGGCTCCAGGCCCGGGGGGGGGGGGGCCTGGAGCCCCACCCCCCCCCACCTTGACTAGTCTGTGACAAGAAGTAAAGCAGATGCAAGGAACAGTGAGTGTTATCTTAATGGCCCGCTGCTGTTCCTCTTTCGTGATTATGTAATACTACTTCATCGACATGCCATTGTTTATAGAACAGCATTAAGTCTCGGATATTATTACGATAATTGATGAGTGCGTTTCTTCGCAGTTCATTAGACACCCCACACGATTCTTTTATGTTACTACCCGGGTAAACCGCGGGTAATATGGACGGGTACCCGGGTCGTAAAAAAGTCGGGTTTCGTCAACCCTAGTCTATACAGGTCAATGTTTACCAAAACAAATTAAATGTGGATTTATTCGGGCTATTAATAAAGGTAGTGATGTAAGAATTTCATAAAACCTGACAGTGATCAGACATGTCTCTTGTCCAATGTGGTATTATTGTACCCGTTACGCCTTCTGCCTTCATGGTAGCTGGTGGCGGGTTAGCTTCCATCGTCTTGTCAAATACTGGTCTTGTGCTCCGAGAAGTAGATGAAGTAGTCTAACTTCTGTCGGAGTAGTCGTCTTCTTAGTGTCATATATGTAGTCTTCATGGCGGTATCTTGGTCATCATAATGGTATGGTAGTCTTAACCCTTCATGCCATCTCATCTTCTTGGATGTCATAGTGGTATAGTTGGCCGATTCATACAGCTATTAGGAATAGCAATAAACGGTATAAACATATTATTATAATCTTTCCATTAGCCGGTTACTCACGACGAGGGCATTGCTATCCCTATTTCAGTTTCACCCATCACTGTTTAAAAAAAATTTACCTTTGAAGAGAAGTAGGCCTATGCAAAGTACCAATAAAAACATAAGTACAAATAAAACAGAAAAGTACAAAAGAACTGCCGAACGGCTAGGGCTAGCCTAGGCCTACGGGCTATTCCGCAGAATGAATTTAAAATTAATAAGTCATAGCCTAGTAATTACTCGTCCTTGCGCACTTTCTCACCTTGATGGTCAATGATAATCACTTTCTACATTAATTGGTCAGTACATTGAAACATTTTAAACCAAATATTATGCCTCGAAATGTCTTTAAATGAAATTTTACTTAATTGCCATGTGACTTTCACGTGCGTTTCTAAGACTTGTTTTATCAATAATTTGAAGTAAACAACTACTGTATCGGCCAGTACTTCACGACTAATCGATCAGTCTCGCAAAAAAGCGACGATAACACTCTGATGCTCGGACTTAGAACTACTGAAACTCGAAACAAATGAAGGAACACTGCCACACGATTTAGCATTGTAGGCCTACTTTGAGCACCCTGGTTATTAGTAACTTATTATTATTGGATGAGCAAAGCGAACTTCAATTTCACTGACACCTAAAAAAATTTAGCTCTAATGTTTTTTTGTTTTTGTTTTTTTTGTTTTTGTCTGTTTGTTTGCTCTCTACCAGGCACACGGCATATCCGATCTTGATGAAAATTGGAGGGGACCTTCAAAATCTCTGAACTTAGAGCTGTATTGTTTTTGGGTACAATCGAAGAAATATTTCTCATGAATATCGTACTTTTACGATTTTTAAAAAAAATTTAGTGCGATATTTTCGTGACATTTGGGCCGATTCTAACCAAACGGGTGGGGCTAGAACGTTCATATTTTACATGTACATTAAGGTAATGGTTATGTATTGCTTTATGAAAGAAAAAGTTAAAAAGTTAGCCATAATCCATAGAATAAAGGTTTTAATGAGTTTTTTTAGGTACATAATAACAATTAACAAGTAACAATAGAAACTTGACAACAATCAATCACCTACAATGCATTCCAAAAAGCTCTTGCAAAAGTAATGATTTGATTTGATTTGATTGTCGTCTTCATTGATGGCGGGATTAAGGTCTGTTAAGCCTTCTCTTCCATCCAACCACTTCCTAATTAAAGAGACCCCACGCAAATTAAAAACTTACAAAAAAGCTCATCCATCAACGCGACTAGAAAAAGCGTTTGCGAAGCTTCCTAGTTATTATAATAATTGTGAGTTCAAGGACATTTTGTTTATTGTGGACCAATTAAGTATGTATGATTTTCAGATCTTTTTGCAAAATTTGAAATTGATCGAGCTAGTTTATTATAGAGATGTTTTTAACAATGCTTGGCTCCAAGCTTCTGCATGCAATATCTACCTAACATCTTGTCTGCTCTAGTTGTACATTCTCCAGAGTTAACTTTTTAGTTTTAAATACATACAGTACCAGTACCTGCTGTTTGCTATTGCCAATTGGTTTGCTCTTCAACTAGGCACAGGTGATACATTGTAGATGTTAAACCTTCTTAACACACTGAAAGCTATGATGCCGACAAGAACCACTCCCCATCTAAGCTCCGCGGCCACAAGGCACACTGGGCAGCCATCTTGGGGGTTTTACGTTCGACGAAGACGTGCCATCTGATCGCTCGCCACGGCAAGAGTCGACATCTCGGGGTCTGGCGATACGACGACCTACAGAGTAGCAACGAGAATCTGTTTGAATTGGACCCAGCTCGGGAAGGTGACGGAAAGTCTTACGTACTGCCATCCGGCGGAGTGGCCACGGGGCTGTGCGGTAGAGCCGTCTTGCTTCACAACCTGTTGGAATGAGTCAGTAGCCTGTCTGTGGGCCTGGAAAGCTTTGTGCAACCTAAAATACAGTTTGACATGTATTTGAGTGTCTTCCGTATGTGATATTCTACATTTAGTAATCAAGTCCGTCCATATAGTACAAACGGAGACAAAAAGTAAATCAAGTGTGGGATTACCATCTATAAAATATGTATCCTATTAGTCCATAGATTGGATTGTCATTCATAACTCATGAGAAAATAACAATTCAAGTCCAAAAGAAATGTTGGGGAGACATCGGGTATCCAGGTTACCCAAACATTACCTAAATAATTTCTAAAGGATTCAAATCTTCTTCGGGGAATATTTGTTAAATTGAGCTACATCAACAAAGTACAAATTTTACAATTTTAAGAAATAAAAAGAACAAAGCAATGAAAACTTAAATTAGGCCTTACAAATTGAACTGTTGCGTACAGTTTGTACCTGATTGTAAGCCTACCTTTTTTGACACAATTTTGCTGTTCAAATGGCTTGTTTACAATAGTATTTTCTATTTTTATGACTTCACACTGTTCTTTATTTAAAAAGGTATTCCGACTTGGAATCGAAGGCAATTTATATGCTACACTTTTTTGTTGGAGAAACTGTAAATGAGGGGTCGGCTTGCAATCATGTAAATAAGCATACAATACACAGTAATGCGCCGGCCAGCTGCGATCAATCGGTAGAGCAGAGAGCTAGTGTGAACTGTTCCACAACACACACACACACACATACACACACACATACAACACATACACACATACATACATACATACATACATACATACATACATACATACATACATACATACATACATACATACATTTCATTGAGAGCCCTGAAGCAGGTACATGAGACTCCATTTTAGGCTTGTAATAGGTGTTTTCTTTCTTTTCTTTCTTTCTTATTTTACACATACAAATTGTAAATTTAATTTAGTGTAACTTTGGGTTGCACTTTTCCTATGGTATCTATTTAAGCGAGCGTTTCCATTTGACTCTGCCGGAAAAAATAGTCATTTTTTTTTTTTTAATATGTCTCGCCATAACGTTAAAACGGAGGAGGCTCGGATCAAGTTGAAATTTGGACCATCCGCAAGCTTCGTTCTCGATTGAATGCCATTAGTTTTGTGGCAAAATCGTTCAAAAAGTTAAAAAGTTACATTAAAGTGTTAATCGAAAGTTTTTTTTCCCAAAATAAACGCACAAAATCTGAGGTGGCCAAATCATTTAGAATGTCCGTCCGATCACGAATATGTTAATTTTATTTTGATCCGATAAGTAGTGTAGATGGAAATTACATTTTAACAAAAGTAACGTTACCATGGCAACGAAAAGTCCCACGAAGCTAGAGCTTTTTTGGCTCATGATAGCGGTTGCACGAAGATACAGATCAGGTTGAAATTTGGTTCATCAACAAATTATATAGTACGTGCTCGCTTATCAACGCGTCCAACTGAGCATTTTCCTAGTTTAGTTTAATAACAGTGGAAGCGGGACCATCTAGCACCATTGTTTTGGCTCTTGTATATCTATAAAAAAGTTGAATAGGGAAGGCTCACCGGTTCCAAATATTGCCGTTGGTGTACAGAATCAGTAGATGTTCACTCAAAAACACCATCACCTCAGTTAATAACAATCCAAAGTAAATACTTTCTATTCCACAGAGGTACAAAGTTTTACTTTTACTCTTTCCCGCACTTTTATTCTAAAAAGGGGTGTGACGTCATAAGCCTAAAACAAGCCTTGTTTATGAATGATATTGACCACGGTCTTCTAGATCAGGAAGAAAAATTCACCGCTCGGCCGTTCGCCAGCTCGTGTTAAAACGATACTTCATTTTTGTTTATTTGGATTAATGACGCGTCAACCATTAGGTCATAATGCACCACTGTAGCTTATGGGATATGGGGAGGAGGGGCAGAACCAACCACGGGAAAAGGGGTTCTCACGTTGCGGTCGTCATTGTCTTTGTCATCGTTCGTGGTGTCATTGTCTTTGTCATCGTCGCTGGGGGGGTCGTCAAGGGAAGAGGGCAAGGTCCCAGATGGCGATTGCCAGAGCTCGCCTCTAGATTCGGGGAGTAATATACTCCCCTCTAACTAGCTGATGTTTGCAAGGTGGACTTTTTCTCTTGAGTCGCCTTTTACGATTAGCAGAGCCATGCTCTGGGCCACTACCCCGGGCCCAGACGGGGGTGATAATTCATTGTTGATATTTTAATTATAAATGTTATAAAATTCATTGTTGATATTTTAATTATAAATGTTATAAAACCATAAATCATTAAAAATGTATACACAAAGTTTGCAAATGTTATAATGTTATACAAATTTGTGTTTTGTCAGTATTTCTTAATTGTACTAGAAACAAATTTTATTCCAAAAAGATTTCTATAGGGCCTAGTTAAGATAATTAGCAAAAGTTTTGTTTTTTCAATGGGCTCATAGTGATTGGTTGTAGAGTTATGAGACGTATTGCCCTGTTTTTCCCTCCATTATTATGTGTAAAACTTTAAGCTTACTTTTATGACTAAAAATATTTGAACAACTTAAAATTTGATATTTAAATACCTGCGCAGCATAATCTCCGCTGATGGTAAAATAGATGCAGAGATTGCAAGGCGTACTGGTATCGCAGAGAGTTTCTTCCAGTTAACCACCAATTTAACCACCTATTTAATTTTTGCTAATTCATGCTAACATATGGTATTAATTAGTGATGTAGACCTACATCAATACTTTTTTCATTATCGATTATCGAAATGTTAATGTCATAATCGAATCGATAATATCGATATTACCAATAAAAAATTCAAGACTGTTCCGACATAGATGGAAACTCAAATGTGGTAATTATGAAATTCAAAACAATACAATCTCATCCCACTCGCTGCCTCGTCCTTTCTGTGTTGTCTTTGTTTTTTAATCACGCTGTCGGCTAAGTTCACTCCCAAACATAAATCTGGAGTAAGACACCTTGTGACCTATCTCTGTCTGCCCAATTTGGGAAATATAAATTAGGCCTACGTGTTTTGGGCTGTTCTCATCCAATTATTGATATTTTGATTATTTTATCCAATATTCAATCGTTAATATCGAAGTAGTATAACGTAATCTTTGCTATTGGCTGGGCATTTGTCTAATTTGTTAAATAGCCACCTTTTTGGCATTACATTTGGCAATACTTTGAAGAACCTGTTATTTAGCAATTATAAAAAATACATTTTATGACCATTTGTGATGCTAATATACGGCCTATATTGTAGTTAACATTAAGTACATTTCAATTACTCTTCTGTAGCTTAAAAAATGTGTGACATCATGTCTTCGTTAAGTTTTTAAAGTCACTAATTATTTCTCTCTTGTTTGATTGTGGTTGCGCAATTTGTTTCTTTGAGAAGTTTTATTTTTCATCTTGAAATACAAAATTTTTTTGTGAAATTTTATGTTATATAGGCCTACTACAATTTGTTTCAAACAATCCTTCTTTCAAATTTACCCCATCTCAATATTTTGTACTTAAATATGTACGAATTTGAAAATTTAATACCACAACTGTTGGTGTCGAAAAACAGCAAACTCATTTCCATAGTCGCCGTTTCAAAAATTCAAGGTCCTTCGAGTTGTTTTTGTGCAATTCGTTTTTTTGTCTCCGGGTTTGTCATTGCTTGGTCGCGTGTGCATGGCATATGCGATCATTGATGAAAATTATACATGGGACTTCAAATCTACTCTTGATACTCAGAGTGGTGACCCTGATATGATATCAACAGTGGGACAATATTTTCAATGAATTCTACTTGTGAACGAGTTTTTTGTGATGATTTCAGTTCATAAATTTTGGTGCAGTATGCACTCAACAACGATATGCCAAGCATGGGTTAGGGACTTACAACACTCCTGAATTCATTGGACATTAACGGTTTGGGTGTGTAACTACTCATGACCTGGGGTAACTTAACGGAAGTACACAATTCTTTACTGTACTATTACTTTTTTCAAACCCTTAATCTTAATCTTACGACATTTTTAAGTAAACGACATGGTAATTTCCTACTTTTATGTCAGGTGTGAATCTTGTGTCGTTTAGGAAGTTTTACTTTTGCCTGCGGACACATGACTTTGTGTATAAAATCATGTCATGCAGTGACCTACTCGCTGTTCTCAGACCCTCCACCCCTTATGACCAATGTGCATTGGTGGCAATGCAAGCCCATTTCCGACCATTTTCGGGTGTGATTTGTTAGTTTCTTCCCGAGTTTTTGCTCTCTACGGGCAAACGCAATCGTACTTGGTAAATTCCGGGACCTAGAAATCCCTGTTAGACTGACGTATTTCTTGGTACATCAAAATCATCTTTCATGAATATCGATGTCGATTTTTTTCGACTTTTAGTGCTAGTTTCAACATTTGGCCGATGTGCCCAAACCGGGTAACTCAAAAATTACTATACATGGTATATGTATATCTACAAATAAGTTACTCTATAGACCTCAGCTGTTTTGAAAGTGTTTGATATGGCGAGATCCGCCATCGGTAGCCAATCTGCCATACGGTCTACAACGTCATATACATTTAAGTTAGAGAAGTACCTTTTGAAAGAAGTTGAACTACAGATTTTCATAGAAATAAGCTTAATAATTGATTACGTAATTCTTGGAAAAGTAACTAAATAAATTATTACATTAGGCGAAGACAATGCATAAAGTAAGATAGCTATAGACTTTTCAAAAAGCTCATCACACCAGGTCTGGTTAGCGTAGTAACTTTTTGGAAGAAAAAGTTGAACAAAGTTGGAGAGCAGAAGCCCAAATAGACAAAAAAAGGTTTTTATTGTTTTTGCTTTTTTAGTCTTTTTTGTCCTTTGGGCCGATTCTGACGCTGAAACAATGGGGTACCATTCGAATCCTGGACATTAAGGTTATGCGTTTTTTGGTACCATTTTGAAGAAAATATTCCAGAATCATTGAATTAGATTTTTATGATTTTTGTTAGTTTTGTAATTTGCAATTACTGTACCAATAGGTAAACTTCAACAATGGACATAAGTAATGCAGTTTTAAAAAAACTTGAAAAAAGTGGCAAAATCCAAAAAAAAAATATTTTCAAAAAATGCACTTTCCATCACGCAATGGGTACCTTCAGATTTCCTATGAACATTAATTTGTTAACTTTAAAAAAAAGTTTGGTCAGCAGAATATGAATATTTTAATATGAGTTTTTTGGGTTTATATAATTACTTAACTGGAAATACATCATTCATTTCATTCAAGGTTGCAACCAACACAACAATAAACATTAAAAAAACGTATCAATAATCGTTTAGCCTTGTTTCATAGTAAAACATGACTTGAATGCTTAACCAGGAACAGTTTTGTCACGGAGATGCTAATACAACTTGGTATGACAACAATTACTTCTGTGAATTTCTGTATTCATTTACACAATTGAATAAATGTAGATAGTCGTGTATGAATACATGTTGAAACCCTGGCTTTATGTAGGCGACTACTACGTAACCGGAACCCATCTAGGTCCGGGGCACCTCCATATCATCCGACTGAAACCAAATTCTGTGAAATCTTGGTCTGAAATTGTGCTAATAGTTGCTGTTTATAGAGAATTGCTGCCTATTTAAACAAATAAAACTCGGGTACAACCTCAGGTACCCCCCAACATCCGATTCATTCCAAACTCTACAAATACTTAGTGCTGAATTAGTGCTAATTAGTGCGTTTTATCAGAATTAGTGCTGCCTTATTAACAAAGTTTTTAAACAATGTCTGGGGGATGCAGCACCCCCCATTCAACCGATCTTATTGAAACTACAAAT
Organism: Sweltsa coloradensis; assembly: GCA_024449915.1. Taxonomy (NCBI): domain Eukaryota; kingdom Metazoa; phylum Arthropoda; class Insecta; order Plecoptera; family Chloroperlidae; genus Sweltsa; species Sweltsa coloradensis. Next base: position 29,798 of record JAMZAV010002671.1, read on the forward strand.
ATTTAGTGCTGAATTAGTGCTAATTAGTGCTGTTTATTTCAGAATTTAGTGCTTCCTTATTAAAAAAGTTTTTAAACAATGTCTGTGGGGTGTCTGTGCTGCACGATGTTGACACCCACCACAATGTTAAAAAAACTTTGTTAATAAGCAGCACTAATTCTGGGATAAATAGCACTAATTCAGCACTAAATATTTGTGGAGTTTAATGAGATCAGATAAATGGGGGTGCTGCACCTCCCACAGATATTGTTTAAAAACTTTGTTTATAAGGCAGCACAAATTCTGAAACAAACAGCACTAATTAGCACTAATTCAGAACTAAATATTTGTGGAGTTTGAATGAGATCGGATGTATGGGGGGTGCTGTGTGAATTTGGCACCCCACACAGACATTGTTAAAAAAATTCGTTAATAAGGCAGCACTAATTCAGCACTAAATATTTGTAGAGTTTGGTTGAGATCGGATGAATGGGGGGTGCCAACTTCACGGACCTAAACCATCTCTATAACCCTAGAGTTGGGATGATGTACCTTGGTTTTATAATAGGCAACTATGATGCTGTTATGATGATACTATAAACATATATTTAAAAATGCCTCCACCGGGGATTGAACCTGGCACCTTAGTTGTCCGGGCCAATGCTCTTACCAACTGAGCTATGAAAACGACAGATTAAATTCTGTATCTTTCTTGGTTTTAAGTTCTTTATTAGCCTTTTTTTGTCATATTACATATAACATCAGATTGTTAACACATTGTTAACTAGGAAAACACAAAAATCGTTGTTAGACGAGTGAGCGAGTCATGTGTTGAGTACCCGGTAACATTCCCAATTTCCTCCCCCTCCCAAAGGCTATCCAGCATGGGTATTTCCTACCTTTTTTATCATAGGCTAGAGTGGCGCATTATGATTATGGCCTTACAGTAAACGTGCCCTATACCACGACTAAACTCAAAAAGCTATAATTTATACCTTATATATCAATCTTGCTTAAATGCAAATGTTTCAGAGTACTCAACTCATGGCTCGCTCACTGGTCTAACAACGACTTTGGCATTTTCCTACTCTGAAGTTGTCTGAAATGTGGTAGACCCGGGTTCAAACAACGGCCGGGATAGATTTTGTTATTTCTGGAAGTATTAAAACATAATTATAGAACCTGTTTTGAAATGCACAGTACTATGGAAAACATAGCCAGTACGAAATACGAGTAAAGATTGCAAGGTTTACTCAATCTCTGAGCGGAGTTTTGGGTAACCTTGAGCGTCAATATTCGGTATACCTTGGTCACTGCCTGGCATTCCAAAAATGATTCGATAAAAATGATTTTTCCAGAACAAAAGCATTGTTGTTAAGGCTATTCGACCGCGTTTTTCTATTTTCTCAAATATGCTACCAAGTCAAAATATAGTGAATGGCTTGTAAACCTGGCTCTTTTAGAAAATCAAAACTTTTTTCAAATTTTTCTGATCGGCACACGGCTAAAATTGCCACTTCAAAATAATTTCATACTTCAATTCGCCCAAGCACACCATGCCAATTTTTTCGTTTGGTGGTACAAATCGGTACAAAATACCGCCAAACGAAAAAATTCGCAGAAAAGACAATTTAAAAATAAACTTTTTTTTCTCTGTCAGCTTCTAGAAAACCAGTTGAAAATTAATGTCACAAAAACACAACTACCTACGTTGAATGGTGTGCTTGCTTGGGCAAATTGAAGTTTGAAATTATTTTGAAGAGGTGATATTTGCCGTGTGCCCGATCAGAAAATTTAGAAAACAAAGTTTTCATTTTCTAACAGAGCCAGGTTTCAAAGCCAATCACTATATTTTTTACTTGGTAGCATATTTGGGAAAGTAGAAAAACGCGGTCGAATAGTCTTAAATTAAATCTAACACATTTCAGCTTATATTTTTGATTTATTATTTCTTGTAGGTTCCAAATCGTAGCGGATTTTGCTCATTTTGTTAGCAGTTCTAAGTATAGGGCCTACTGGTACCGGATGTCTGTTTAAAATTTCCGGCTCAATCTGTTCGTCTGATGGGTCGTGTGGGACCGAACAAACATACAAACATACATACATTTTACAGGCAAATTAATCACGATGAAGAGCCGTTCGACTTGCGTTGTAAGACTTCGTTCGCTGTGCTCACTCGTCTAACAACATTTTAATTTTATTTCTACTATAAATCCAAGGTTAAACATTGGTGACAGTTTTTAAAAGTGCCACCACCGGGGATTGGACCTGGGACCTTGGCTGTCCGGGCCACTACTCTTACCAACTGAGTTATGAAGACAACAAATTAAATTCTGTCTGTTTCTTGGTTTGATAACATATTGTGTGGTCCGTATTCAAGAAAAAGTAACTTACAAAGTTCTGGAATGTTATTGTTCAATAAACTTAAGACAAGGCATAAACCACAACAATTTATTTTAAAATACAGTATGTGAAGTAACCATATAGACTAAGTTGTGCTAAATTTTATTCAAATTATTAATTAATACTACTTAATTTGGGGATGTATTAGATCAACAATAGGGCCTACATGTCTTGGTGTGTGCGATTGGGAAAAGAAGAAAGGCGACCAACAGCTTACCTTAAACGAGGTGGGCAGCTGCGTGAAACTTGCTAGTTAAACAATTATATATACAGAACAGATGGGTACACAATGTTGAACATTTCGGGCAACGTGGCCTTGGTCACCGACCGTTAGAGATCCAAATCCAGCTAGCAGCTGGATTCAACATCACATTGTTGGAAGAACAATCATGGATGGCAGAACTTATTTAGAGAACATATCATTGGATCTATGCCGGTATTTGAACAGGGAGTTGTTACAGCCAAAACATAAGAGTAATATGAAGTAACAAGTTATGTAGGTATACCTAGTGTGCACAAGTTACCTACCGAGTATTAAGTATTCGTTAGGGACCCTACGCCAGTGGCCGCTTGTCTGCCTTACCACCAACACAATGCTTGTCGTCTAATAGTATCATATAGGCATTTATGTAAAGGGTAGGTGTGGTTTGCACTAGGGATGCACACGATAATCGATATTATCGATCAATAATCAATAATGGATATTATTTCGATAATCAATAACCAAAATTCATTATCGATTATCGAAATATCAAATAATTAATCAATAGTGGCACGAACCAAACTCCGAGATTATCTCACGTTGTGCCATTCGTCACTGGCTTGGCTGATGGTGTCACACTCGAGATTTATGTTTGGAATTGACCTATCAGTCGATAACGGAAGCCAAACAATGACATCGAAGACAGCCAGGCAGTAAACGGAACGTGATTGTTTTGTTTTGACTTATTCTTGCCACACTTGAGGTTCCACTTATAGGTCGGAACAGACTTTGTTGGTGATATCGATACTATCGATTTGATAATGACATTACCATTTTGATAATCGATAACGATAATGAAAAAAGTATTATAGGCAGCCCCTAGGCACCACGCAATCGAATTACTCTAAAACACAACTGTTAATTTAATATGAATATAATATCATTATACAGTGGCCTGGAACAAAGCAACAAAATTACAAACCAATTTATTGTGTTTGTCTAACGCAACCAAATCCTTTAAATATAAATATAACACAAATATTACAAGGGTAAAATATAAAAACATATTAACATTACAGTACATTATTTAATTTAGGATAACAATTGTATAGCAAATAAGAATAAAGTAACAATATATCGATGTTTATTTCCCAATCATCTAAATGTAAGTAATAAGTTTGATGAGCATCCTGTTTTGTCCCAGAGTGCCAATGGGACATACCTTCGAAAACTACAGCTGATGGCTGAACAGTAATAGGTTGATTTGTTTGTCGGCGGACACGAAACCTGAAAACAACGAATGGGTTTTTCTAAAGTCAGCAACGCAATATTGTAAACTGTTTGCTCATTCATGGAAATTATAAAAAGTTGTAACTATTGACAGTACCATTTTTTATTTATTGATGCAAAGTAGCATGGCTCTACAGACATTTTCTTCATCAGCACAAAGCAAAATACAAGTTCAAAGTAGTACCTGCATGGCTGCAGAAGCAAGATGTTTATAGCCCGACTTGTCACTTGTGTGTGAGGAAAGCGAAGCCTGTCTCTACTGGAAAACCAGAAAATGCATGATGGCCCAGTAAGCCAAAAATGCGGGCATATGAAAAGAAGATGTCATTTGTTGGATGAGCGTAGCGTAGATTCCATTTCACTACACTGGAGAAAAAAATCTGGAATGTTTTTTTCCCCTGTATTTTTGTGTGTCTGTTAACACGATTCCGGCTAAACGGATACTCCAATTGCGATGAAATTTTGTGGAGGCCTTCCAAATCTCTGAACTTAGAACTGCCACGTTTTTTAGCGCAATCAAAAAATTATTTCTCATGAAAATCGCAATTTTACAAAAAAAAAATTCAATTTTTTAAAAATTTCTTCGACTTACCTACATGCTTTATCCGATTGTAATGATTTTTTCATGGAACCTTAATTTTATGAATTAATATATTCATGTGAAATTTGAGCACAATCAAAAAATTATTTCTCATGATAATTGCAATTTTACGATTTTTTTTTAAAATTTCTTTGACTTATGACACCTACATGCTTTATCCGAATGTAATAATTTTTTCACAGAACCTTAATTACGTCTAAAAATCAGCTAACTGCATTGGGAGGGAAGCCCCTTTAATGTTTGTGCTGACGGTGTGCCCCAGTATGAATGGTGTGTGAAGTAACCTTGCTGATGATGACAACATGCATGCAGAATTTACTTCTTGCGTGGCCCTACCACAGGTTTGGTTATTACTTATTTCTCGATTTGGTTAGTCGGGAAACACTCCCGTACATTTACACAAAACACAAAATAAAAAATAAAAACACTAAAAAAAATTAGAATTTTCGATTCCCGGTTGAGGCGGACTTTTTTAATTTCTGAATTGTAGTAAATAAAAAGGTTTGGTTATGTGTTGGGAGTTTAGTTTGTATGTAGTTAGCTGATTTTTAGTGGCCACCATCCACCTGATGAGTCCCAGAAGGACGAAACGTGTCGTGAATTAAAGGGGTATTTAACCGCTTAACTCAAAAAATATATTTCATTCAGGCTAACTAGTAATGAATTTAGCAATTAACAGAAAAATTATTGGGGCCACCATGTCCTCCCAAAAAATTGTCAAACATGACATTTTTCGAGCTAGGTCCCATCGGCAAAAATCTCCCATAAGAAATAACATGGGGACGATCTTTATGCCCCGTGACCTTGGAGGATTTTGATCCAAAAAAATATTGACCATTATTGACGTACTCGACAGCCTTTCTGTAAATACTCCATATTTGTTTGTAATTTGGGCAAGTAGTTCGGTCAAAATATGCTGATTACCAAGTTGGGGTGTGATTTTGGAATGCATATTTTTGCGTGTTTGAGGGTATATTTGGGCACAGTTTCAAGACACGATGTTATAAATGGGCATTTTAGATTGGTACTATGCTCTAGTATCTATGTGGACCAAAAAAGAAGCAGGTAAAGCCGATTCAGGAAATTTTCCAAAAACCAATTTTCGCCAATTTCTGGATCAAAAAATTTAAAAATTCGTGTTAAATCACAGTTACAAGATATAATTTTTTAATCGGTCATTTAAATGTAGTATTGTGCTATAGATCACGTGGTAAAAAATAATTTTTGGGGTTTTTAGCCCTTTAAGTTAACAAACGACTTTAAATTAGCTGCAGTTGTCATCAGCAGGTGAAAAGTTTTGTTGCCCCCAGCCCTTCAGGCTGGGCTTTATGTTCTCTATGCTTTCCCAACCTGTCAACCCTTCTCCAATCTAAGTAGCCGATAGGCATTTTTCACTCTAGAACCTTTACTTAACTATAGTTTTTTATTGTGTGTACATTTATGTAATTAGATTTAGTTGCCTCCTTTGTAAATCAGTTTTTTAACTGAATAGGATAGACGTTAAATAAGTAAATAAACAGCATTAGGCCTATAGTGACATTTGTGGCTGTTACTCTGAACCTAGTATCTGATCTGTATGTTCCATGCACTTGACGGACATTTACCTGCTGATTGTCTGGGTTGTGTTCCTCTTCTGAGCTCAAGTCAGGTTCGCTCACACTACGCCTCCTTGCTGACGGGCTGACAGACCTAGGGAACAAACACACTGGTATACTACACTCGGTAGCTTCCTGTTTCTGAGATGATTATTTAATAACAATGTTAACATTGGTAAGGTACCAGAATTCACATCACAGATAACTCAAGTTAGCTGTATATTGTCTGGTCACATCATACCCAGTAAAGCTTGTTAAAATATAAATGAGTTAGGTAGAAGGACAAATAAAAAAAAAACTATCATTTTCATTTGTGGGAAGCAGTACCTGGCCGAGAACGATTTTTTAATTTGTGGATTGATTTCCATAATACTGTGTACAATTAAATCTCATGTTCTGACAGTTTGGATCAATTACGGTTACAACAGGCCTACATGTAGAACTTTACGGATTTTCTTATTTACTACATTATTATTAATATTACAAGGTTTTTAAGCAAAGAACATAGTTATTGATTCATAGCAATTGGCGTAAAAGTTTGCCCCAACGGGTTCACAACATCAAAACTCACAGTTGCTGGTATAGTCTGGTGAGCATTATACTATTGAAACAATTAAATAATAATGAAAGTTGAGTCAAGATATTCATAAAAAAAAACGGTATTTTTTTTTCTTTGTGGCTTACCGGCAGATAATTTAAAATTCTATAATATGTATACAAAATTTGGAACTTGGACAATCTACTACAAGCATACAAACTTTGGATTCTGACTAAGCTACATATTATTATATTACAGGTTAATAGGAAGTACATAGTTATGAATATCAATAAAAGTTTGCAAATATTCAGATCATAAACCACTAGGTATATAACTGATTTGGTTCAGTATTGACAAGTACTTAATATCATAAGAATTCGACAAATCATTGCAGAGCGAAGCAAAGACTGTAATTTGACGATAACAACCAAAAGATAAATACTGTTTAATAATATATAATCTGTATTTAGGCGTCTACCGCAATCAAGCTATCTAATGATTCAATGAGGGACCTTGAAATCTCGAAATTATATGCATGGCCGATCTGCAAGACGGGTGGAGGTACAACAGTTCAATACTTTAAATGGACATAAGCACGATGGTGACTTAGTGCGAAACAGAAAAGTTAGAAAAAGTGTCGATTCAGAGAAATCGAAATTTATATGGCTTCTTGCATTAGGAACAGTACTAAGTCACGTTACAAGACTCCAACGAGCACAAAACTGTTATTGGATTAATTGCTAAATACAACTTTATTCAAATTATCTTAATTTAACAAAAATAATTTTGTAATGGAACTTGAAAAAGTAATGAGTCCCACTTATACTAAAAAAAAACGTAGTAATCATTGGACAGAAATATTAAAAAAAAAGCACATCCATCAATAGGGAACCTAAGTCTTGAAGGCGGGAAGGAAATTGGTTCTCTCTGGTCTCAGCGCCCATAAGAGTTAGCATGGTACGAAAAGGTAACTAGCTAGCCGTATCTTTTGACTTACGCAAAAGAAATCTAAACCAATAACATCACAAGACGCCTAACTTTGCAAAGAAGATGATGGCATCCTACCAAGCTCTATAACGCTTCCTAAATTCAAACTATTATGAGTTAAATGGACCCATGTTTGCGCACTGTCGCAAAATGTACTCCGACTGAGCGGCAACCTAAGCGAGATGCAGCCATGTTGTGTGCAGCTGTGGCATCCTCGCTGTCCACGCGCCTGTCCATGGTTGCTACATTTATTTTGCATTCAAGATTGTTTCATATCCCAGAGAAAGGCACAGGCAATGTTTGCATCATTAGGGACCTTTCTACTGAATGTATTAAAAATTAAAATATTGAACTAGTACATACTTCCAGTATTCTCCAGACAAAGAATTAGCAAACATGATTAGCAGACAGAATGTTGGTGACAAGGTAGTGGTGGGTGGATCCCCCAGCGAGACAGACATTCACTTGTATTTACATTTTTATATACTAGATGACATTTTCATAAATAACTTTAAAAATGTTATGAATTCTCTCTCTTCCTCTCTCTCTTTCTATTCTCTTTCTTTCTATTGCCATCTCTACATTGTATGCTTAGCATTAGCTTTTAACTAATGTGCATAGCTTTTGGCCGAGTAATGGCAACCCGCTTGATATGCTTATCTTTCCATAAAATGCCTTGTATCTATCTACCCTTACTCTCATTTGCTGCAAAGAACGATTTGACTTGATGAGATAAACTGGCAGTTTCTTCATGAAGTAATGGAAATTATACCAAAGATTTATTATACACAAGACTGTATTTTAAGTGGTGTTTATAATCTTATCTTGAGGTGATACCAGGAAAATTGAAGTCAATCTCATTGGTAGGCAGTAGGATCAATAATAGGTTGGCCTACAAGGTAAATAAATTTGTTATGTGGTAGACAAAAATATGTTTAAGAATAAGAAATTGATGTTGAGGAAGTACCGGTACCGTATTGTCCTGAATACAAATTACCCTTTTTTCCAAAGTCTTTAACCAGCTTATATAATTCAGCATATTATGCTTATGCATATTTATTTATTTAATGTCTCTATCCTATTCATTTAAAAAACTGATTTACGAAGGAGGACAACAAAATAAATATAATTAGTTACATAAATGCAGACACAACAATGAACTACAGTTATATGTTTGTTATATGTAATATTATGTTTTTTAATATTTCAACAAGAAAAGTTAGGGGGTCGGCTTATATTTAATTTTGGACTAATTATATTTGGCACAATACGGTATGTGCATTATATTTGATGTCAAAAGAGAATAAGAAATAAACTGATACAAAAAGGTAAAAAGTTGGGCCGATGGGGGATCGAACCATGGGCCTCCCGCGTTCTAGTCCAGGCCTCTACCAATACACCACGGCTGGCAGTGATCAAGGAGCGCTTATAACAGTACTCGTATACACGGTCAAGGTAGTAGAATAAACATTAATGCTCAATATATATGAAGTAAATCTAGCGGATTCAATGTAATATTCACAAAAGAAACTAATATTAACTAGGGAAACCCAAAGTCGTTGTTAAACGAGTGAGTGAGCCATGTGTGAGTACCGATACATTATTTTCTTCCCCTACCTTAGGCTACCTAGCCTATCATAGGCTAGAGAGGCGCACTATGACCTACAGTGACGCGCCCGTCCCCGTATACCAACTCTTTAAAAACTATTATTTATACGAATATAATTATCAAACTAAATGCAAATGTTCCCGGGTACTCACCACATGACTCGCTCACTCGTCTAACTACGACTTTGGCGTTTCCCTAGTCTAGTTGGCTAAGGCGCCCTTGTAGCCGAAAGTGAAAGAAGTGGTTCAATCCCTGGTCGGGAAAGATTTTGGTATTTCTAGATTGTATTTAAAAATAATTAAACATGTTTTGAAATGCATATAACGCAGTGTAGTCCATCATCTGTGGCAATAGGGCTACTATGGTAAACATAGCCAGTACGAAATACGTGAAAGTATTGCAAGGTTTACTCAATCTACGAGCGGAATTTGGGTGTACCTTGACGTCCAACATTCGACAGACCTTGCATTGGCACGGCATTACACGGCCAGGCGAAAAAACAAACAAAAAAATATTTTTCAAAATCTAAAACATTGTCGTAAAATAATTTCTAAACATTGGAAGTCTATTTTTCAGTTTATCATTTCTTGTAGGTTTAAATCGCAATGAATCTTGCTGATTTTGTTAGCAGTTCTCAATAAAACTCGTACCGGATGTCAGTTAAAATTTCAGCGCAATTGTTCAGCGATTCGGCTGATTTTTAACGTACACACACACACACACACACGCCACGCAGAAAAAACAATTAGGGCCGTTTAAGTCGAATGGAAATCACTACGTTCGCTACGCTCACTCGTTCAATTACAGTACTATTATGCAATTTTGTTCCTAAGTCGGCCATCAGTTGGCGTAGCAATACCATTCTGATTCTCATAATCATATCAATCGCTACAGCAGCAAAAATCATTATGTAATCTAACAGACTCGGGCAATATGCAAAATTGACGCAAAGTGTCCGACAACGATTGATATATCGAAAACGATCCTTAATCCTTATAGAATCGCAAGGTGAAGAGGGCCGTTTCCCCAAGCCCTTCAGGCTGTGCTTTATGTTCCCAACCTGTTACCTCTTCTCCAATCTAAACCAATGTTAATTAAAGCTATGTTATTTTGTGTTACAGTTAAAGTTATAGAAGTAATAAGTGAGAGATGCATGGGCTGTTAAAATATGTTGTCAATATATTATTATTTATTATGTTGCAATGACACCAGGCAAATAAACCTACATGTTAAAGAAGGCTACACGAATGAAGCTATATTCTTCAATTATTTAATGTACTAAAATGATAGACGACCAGCAAATAATTGTAATGATACAGAGGATTAGTTGATTAATTTGAAGCAATGCAGTTGAAAGTCATTACAGCAAACTACAAGAGACAGAAATACTATTACTTTGTTGTAAAAATGGTTTTGTTATAATGATCAGGTTTTATCATTCATATACAGCCTGAGCAACCCAAAATTAGTTTGTTACCCTGTTTGGACCTGGTTATTATTTTGTTATAGTAATTATGTTTGTTGTAATGACTTTTGACTGTTCCAGCAACATTAACCCGGGAGTATAGTCACACGTGGTCATTTAGATTTTAGACCAACTTTTCTTTTCAACAGTTGGCATCTGTACAGTCCACAAGCATGAACCCTGTACCTCCATCTAACTTCCTAAAATACCTGTCACCAGAGACCGACAGTAAAATGAGTCAGTGTTCGGAAGAACTTCAGCAAGAATAATCCCCGTGTTCAGACGCCCGGTCATTTTGACCGCTGCGCGACTACTAAGGTTAGCAAAAACATGCGTGTGCTCCACCATTGTCCTCAATGGTTTTTATTCATCAAATACTTACAAATCAAAATATGTGTCCGAAAATATGTTCGATATAACTGTAACAAGGTAAACTTAATTTATACTGTATTATTAGAGTAGTGAAAAATGGTGATAACGAAATTTGCGAATTTTTTTAAATATCCCTATTTTGCCTAAAATGTAATATTGTCAACGAATTACTACATTTAGAGATGGAAAAAAAAAAACACATTTGAAAATGCGAATTCGCGAAATCTCGTGTATATCGCGAAATAAACGAACGAAATGTACAAAACTGGTCAAAAACGCGAATTAACTCGCGAAAATTAGGCATTTTAGTGCTCAAAATGTGGGGGGATGGTGGAGGTGCCGGTCCAGACCGAACATTACGCGCGCATCGGGCGGTAGGCCTACATCGTTTCGTGACGTCACGGGCTCCACGGAAATAGACCGCCAAAATAACGACGCGTATAACGGACACCGTGGCAATAGTCCACCAAAATAATGGTGCGTACAAATATTTATTTTTGCTTGGGAATCGATTTGAATAGATTTGTTGGTCACAATGATCGATTCTACTCATTGGAATTTGTTATCCCTACTTAAAAAGGCTTAAAGGGATTTTCATTTCGTTTCATTTTTTTTTTTTTTTTTTAAGATATAGGCCTATGTTTTTGACCATTTACATGAAATCGCGAAAAACGCGAAATTTGGGTTTTATAAAACGAAATTTGGATTTTTTATATCACCATTTCTCATTACCTCTATGTATTATCAATAATATTGTCAATGAACTGTAATATTTAGTAAACCAACATTCACTAGAATGTTTCAATGTTCTCTTTTATGTTATAGGCAATTATATAGACAAATAAACGTGATCATACTGATACCCGATTCATTATTCCTTGAGGATATCATGGAAATAATAAAATTAAGTTACATTCATAATTAAAACATCGACGTCGACTTATTAAAAAATAATAGATGCGTCGGTCTAAATGAACGCGTGGACTACTACCGTAAAAAACAGGGGCGCGACTACTCTCGGGGGTTAAGAACACTGTCGTTAAAGGCAGATCCACACAAAAACATAACACGTTAATGCGTAGTCGTAATGTTGGAACATAGGAAATATGTACTGGCGTTCACACAAATGTGCTGGTTTTAGACAGTTTTACTTGCAACGCATAAGACACTGTTATACGGCTTAAGAAAGTTCAACTTTTTTCAACTTTTCGACTAAATCTTAAAACAATGTATGAAAAAGTTGAGTCAAACCAGCATCTACTTTGAAATGTTAAGGCTACTAGTCAACTATGCCTCAGTAATAAATAAAGTTGGCAGGAACATAGATTGGAAATATTATAATAGTAATACAGTACGTATTCCCTATGGATGAGCTTTGAATCCTTCTATAATCAAAAAGGTGATAATGGAATGTAGTACAGTATTTGGCCACACTCTGCAAAGAACTTACAAGACGAGTAAGTTTCTATGTGTACCGACTGGCGTGCTTACAGAATACGCGTTAAGCCTTAAACTTTACGTGTTACGTTTTTATGTGGATCCGCCTTAAGCTGGAATTTAATTACAAAATTAAATAATACCAGACAACTTCTGTATTGATGGTTAGTATGAGCATGTAATTCAATGAAGAATTGAAGCACTTAATGTAATGGTTTATTAATCAATTGCCAGAACCAAGTCAACTGTCTTAAATGTGGGTAACAAAAAACTGAACGGTAATAATACACTAATATACACGTTTATTTAACTAATAATTATTTTATTTATACTGAACACTGATTAGTGAAATAATTTTTTTTTCTAATAACTTGAAATAATTCCAAAATCAACAACATATATAACAAAAAGTTATGTTAGTTTAGCTTTAAAATAGGTCTTCCCTACAACTCTACTTGTCGTAGTGGTGACTTTTCATTTCAATCAATTCCCGCAGATAGAACATTTGACTTGACCCTGGCAAGTATACAAATTTAAAACATGATTGAAAATGCCACAAACCTGTGGTGTCTGGCCAGCCCGCGGTCAGGAGTAATGAAGACTAGATTGTACTACGTGTTCCCGCTCGCCAACCAACTAACTTTTATACATCCTGTGTGGAAATAGCAAATCCCGTCAAACAAGATTAGTTATTTTATTTACTTATTAGTAGGCAATGTATGAACTATGTACAACATGAATAGAATAGTTAATATTGATTGCATAAATAATTTGTTATGTGTTATGTTGATTATGTTAAAATTCCCTGTGTTTCAGAATAGCATGTATATTATATATTTGGCCAATGTTAGTATCACTTGTACCTTCCTTAAACCAATGGCCAATCCACAATGTTACTCTTGTCTATACAAATACAGGATACCTGGTACCTACAAATTGGTTTTCCGGAAGTCAATTTGAATGTCAAATATCAATTCAATATCTTTAAAAAATATTAGAGATGTTCAACGTTATTAATTAAGTTATTTACGAAACATTGCGATAGCGTAGCTTTATCATACTCAACATTGAATATCCCGCCACAGTCTGCAGTACATGTTTCTGTAGTTCCAACTCCTCTGGTAGGATAAAACTTGCCCACCAGCATCTTTGTCAAAGTACCATATGCCCACGAACACGATGACTAAGCGAGGCATAGTCATGCCCTCCCTCCAACCTTGCTCTCTACTCACAAAGTGTTCTGCACACGAGACTTTAGTAGAGTGGCAATCTCCAGGCGTTCACATCGTCATAGCGCCAGTAGATTTGTTTAGACGAATTCGTGATCTCTATGCCCTAATATTTCGGGCAGTATTTATGATCGATGATGAGGCATAAAAACTTGATTAAAATAATATCATTTGAAACCTAAACTTTCAACATAAACTTTTGAATATATTGCTCAACTACAAACTAGAGCAAAAATGAAACATTGCCATCATGGCAAAAAAAAAAACATCACAATATCGATGTAATTTTTTTAAGAATGATATTATTGCAAAATGGTGCCGATATCGAACTGAAAAATATCATTAAACATCTCTAGTAAATAATCTTGTGAGATATGATTAAAAAAATATTGAATGAGGGACACATTTGACAGATATTCATTACTTAGTAGCGCATGTATGACATGTTGGTGTGAACAGCTTTTAGGGCCACTAGGATGAGTTTTTGTAATACAGCACATGTTAGTTAGTACCAATGGGCGCTCGGCTTTACCTGCTCTGCTGCCGGGAATGAGGTCTGGTGTTTGGTTGCGAGAGCTCAGAATCCGAGCTGGCGAGCGAACGCATGGCACCGTGTGCAAAGTCTTTGCGATAATTATCCAAGGATGATGATCGAAGGGTTGGGTCCACATCTACCGCAGGAGAACCTGTAGATACACAGCAGATATATAGCAAGCCACACAAGGAATAAGTGGCTTGTGTGTGGGGTACCCATAGTGGGTACACACATGAAATGTACAATGTATTCAATGGTGATATGGTTACCTGGAACAAATACTTTTATATTATTAATGCAACTTTTAGAACACTACCACTCTTTGGAAAAATAATTTCAAATTTTACCACTTGATGACATCACCAGTAAGATTTCTATAAGCTTGCACTCGATGACATCACCAGTAAGATTTCTATTCGTTTCCCTTCGATGACATCACCAGTAAGATTTCTATTAGCTTGTACTCGATGATATATCACCAGTAAGATTTCTATTCGCTTGCACTCGATGTGCTTTGGGATGGCATTGTTGTCGACCTGTACTTGAATAACATTAAAAACAGGACAAGTGAAAAGACAAGTACCGGTAGCAAACTAGTGTGCTCTGGATGCAGCTAACTGCAAACACCATAAGGGACTTATTCTATACTGTACTAAAAACTTTACTTTTAAAATCAAGGTCTCATTCAAAACTTAACTTATCACTTGTATGTCTTCGATGTGTATTGTACACTTTTTTTTGATTTCACCCTGACCTCAAATTGCGACGTAACAATGGTAATTTATTGAAATTTGAAATAATTGCCTTGAAATGAATTTTCAATGTTTTAAGTGGGAATTCCAAAATTTGCAAAATCGATAATTTTCTTTTTATGTAGGCCTATATAATAAATTAACGAAAAACATCGATTTCCACACAAAAAAATCTACGTTAAAATACACTCCCGACATCGATAAAACATCGATTAATCGATGTCGATACCCAGCCTTAATAAATTCAGTACCTATTTCAAAATATAAAAATTAAAACTGATCAAGATTATTAGAACAGTTAGGCAATATAAGTAGATACTAGTAAGCTTCGCAAACGCTTTTTCAGGCGCGTTGTTGGATGAGCGTAATTTTTTAAATACGAAAAAAGTGTAAAATTGCAATTTTCATGAGAAATAATTTTTCGGTTACCGGTACTCTAAAATTTCACACAAATATATATGTTCATAAAATTAAGGTTCTGTGAAAACTTCGTTACAATCTAATAAAGCATGTAGGTGTTATGTCAAAGAAATTTTAAAAATAAAAAAATCGTAAAATTGCGATTATCATGAGAAAAAATTTTTTGATTGCGCTCAAATTTCACACAAATATATTAATTCATAAAATTAAGGTTTTGTAAAAAAATCATTACAATCGGATAAAGCATGTAGGTGTTATAAGTCGAAGAAATTTAAAAAATAAAAAATCGTAAAATTGCGATTTTCATAAGAAATAATTTTTCGATTATGCTCAAATTTCACACGAATATATTAATTCATAAAATAAAGGTTCTGTGAAAAAATCATCACAAACGGATAAAGCATGTAGGGTAGGTGTTATAAGTCGAAGAAATTTGTTAAAATTTAAAAAAAGACGTAAAATTGCGATTTTTATGAGAAATAATTTTTTGATTGCGCTAAAAAACGTGGCAGTTCCAAGTTCAGAGATTTCGAAGGCCTCCACAAAATTTCATCGCAATTGGAATATTGGTTTAGCCGGAATCGTGTGGACAAACACACAAAAATACAGAAAGAAAAAAAAACAATCCGGATTTTTTTCTTCAGTGTAGTAGAATGGAATCTTCGCTTCGCTTGCTACGCTCATCCAATCATTTTAGGACTAATCAATAATCATGTTCTTTATTACTTAATGAATTTAATTCATGTAATTTTGTAATGTATATATTTTACAGTATTTTAGCTCCGCTTGATGTAGTATGGCCGACGGAAGGCCTAGGTTAACTTCAGCATGCACCGGAACCCGGAATACAGCATAGTGCGGACCGGCGAACGAGATATCGCCGCTGGCCCGGGCGTCCAGTGTTGTTAACTGTTGCCCGTTCTGTTTTTCCTCAATTATGCAAAATTGCTGACGAAGAGCTTGCATCTACATATTATGCACGCAAAAAACATTGTTCCTTCTTGTCAGTATGCTAGTTTGCTCTTCTCTTATCTTTAGCAAACCAATGTTTTTCACTCTAGGTGTGTTTTGGATCAAAATCTACTGTAATTAGTCCTTTTTGCGATATTACGAATTTTTGTTTTATGAACTGCCGGTTTCTTGGACCCTTGGTGTTAATATTTATGAGGGTTTACTGTTCATAGTTGTCCTACAAATATGGGTTTGTTGCCATTATCGAGCTTCAAAATCAACAGAACCTGTCACCAACCACCATGCAGCGCAAGGACACTGTCTATTGCCCAACTCTGGCACACATAAGAGTTTCAGTACTAAAGCATACCAGGGAAGAGGCTTCGAGCACCTGAACCATTCCCCAAAACAGACATACAGATATGTCTTCTGTGTATCTGTTGCCTTGCAACGGAGGACCATTCCACTCCTCCCTTCCCGATCGAGGTAGAAAAAGTAAAAGAGAAAAAGAGAAAAGAAAGAGTTACTTTTCGAAGCCTTCACACGGACAAAGAGAAAAAGTTTGCACCTGGCGTCACCTCTCGGCCATTGTGCGAAACTGTTGCACCGCGTGCGCTGATGCGGCAAGTAGGGGTAACTAACCATGACAATTATTGTGTGTTTGTGTTTGAAGTAAACATTGCGGGAACAAGTCATACATTATCTATTTACTATTAGTATTACTATTACAATATAATATATATTATTTACAAGTTGACAGAATGACACTCAGCTGACAGTCGGCCACCGCCACATATAGATCAAGCAGTGGCTAAGGTGTGACGTTTTTCTGCATCTCGATTTCTTGCCAAAGTTGAATCCTATGACAATGTTGTCGACCAATCACGGTCAACTCTTCAAGGCCATTCTTTCCACTTTTCACAAATGTCGAGCAGAGCCCGACAAGTTAAGACTTTTTACTTTTTACTTTTCAACTTTCCCGTGTAAAGCGGCCTTGACTGCTCCTTCTCTCACACTCTCATGGAAGGGGCATCGAGGGGCTCGTCGCAGATGGCGGCCAATCCGCCTACCAGAGCCCGCAATTCAAATTGACGCAAATGCGAGAAAAACAAGTTTTTGTCAAAATATTGTAATATGATTACAAAGTGACCGTATCGGCGCAATATTTTATGAACTTGATATTATCACGATTAATCACGATATTATTCTTATTTCGGCACGATTATCGATATGAACGTTTGACATCCCTACTTTATACTGTAACTATTAATTGTTATCCTACAAGTAATTTACAATAAAATTTAAATAATAAAATAAATAATTATTTATTATAAGATTATTACATATTAATTTATAAGATGTGAATAATATAAAAAATGAGTTAGGCCTATTTATTTGTTAACACTGAAATATATATTTTTCTCACCAGATGACTGTCTGTGGGGTGCAACATACACTTGCGAGCTCTTTGGCATGTCGAACACGGCCGGGGGATGAACTGTAGCTCGCTTCTCGGGTAGCAGATCTTGGCCGAGATCGGAGAACCTGCAGGAAGGTCACAGTTATTCTTATTATAAGATTGGATTTCATCTAAGCAGATTCTTTTCAATTTAGGCTATAAGCCAATTGCAATTAAACAAGGTAGGAGTGTCTTAACCACTAGATTATCATGACGGGTACATTTTAATCTCTGCATTGTAGTTTCATTATACATCTGAATGGATGGGACAGTACTGCAACGAATATCTGTTGCCTTTGAACTGACCACCAAACATTATTTATAATTATTTATACCTTTACGCAGGTATGAGCGAGGGTTTATTTCTTAATTTGGTTAATCGGTAAACACTCCCGTAGGTGTAATTGTTTTTATTTACTACAATTACACCTATGGGAGTGTTTCCCCACTAACCAAATCGGGAAGGTAGGAGAGTAGAATGTGACATGGAAAGTTTCCCTTAAAAGATAATTGAAACTATACTATGTTTAGGGTACTATAGAAAAAAAAATAACAAAATCTACTTTTAAAAGTATAAGTTTTAAAATATATTTTTGGAGATTAAGGATTTGTGAGAAAATCGCAAAAAGGAACCCGAGGGTGAAATCTGTAATGCTACAAAAAAGCAATAGTATTTAAATAATGCACAAAAATAGTTTATTTTAATCATTTTTATTATTACTATTTATATCAGGGTTGCTGTTTGATAATCAATATATCGATCAATACGATTATTTCCCGAAACAACCGATAATTGAATCAGTCTAGTCTAGAAGACAAGTATGCATCAGCATAAGTAATGAATAAAAAGGTGAACCAAAACGATAACTAGAGAGGAGAGACTATATAAATTATGTCTAACTACAGGAATCTGCTAAATCATATAAAAGATATAATGATTTATATTTATGGTACACCCCTTGTCCCCTTGTTCCCTTGCGTCACCCCTTACATCCCTCCCTTCGTCTCGATTAGCCAAAGTGCATAAATATGAGACGTTAAGCAATATCCAATCTATCCAATCAATCAATCTACAAACAATAAGAACTTTCTTAGAGTTTGATGTTGGTTGCTGATTTGATTTGGTTGATTTGAGACAAACTAGTGGTTAAGTGAGGGCTTACCTCGCCGGCCGATACTCCCGGTAGTCCCTCCTTGGCTCTCTGTACTCGGAGAGCACCTGCGTCTGTGGGGTGGGGGTGGAGGTGATCGGCTCGGGGGTTGTACGGCCGTTGGGGGCGCGGGTTGACGAGTTAGGAGACGACGATGCCGCTCCGTCGGGCTCGGCGCGCGCGGAGTCGGCCCAGCCGTTGGGAAGAGATGAGAACAGCTGCTCGTCAAGGTTGAACAGGCGCAGCTGCTGGCGGATGTTTGCTTTCTACAGGGAACAAATACATGTTAGTCTAAGCTCTAAAATAACGTAGCCCGTCCCAGATGATAAATTTGCAAGTTTCACAATCTAACCTTATTCAGCGTCGAGTGAATAAAAACAAAAACATTATTAAATTGCCTTCAAGTGAGTTATGTTGAAAATTTTTATTTGATTTAAAAAAAATTGGCATTCTTGAAGTTAAGATATTTATTTCAATGGTTCCCTGAAATAATCATAAATTTTGTGATCAATTGGCTGGTAGAGCAAAAACAAAGCAGTGAAAAAGTCAAATTAAAATCGTCGCTTTCTGTCGCTACTCCCACTAAAAACATACAAAATTAATATAGTATTGAAGTGATGAGTTCATACATGGTTCAATGACGTAGCTAGAAGTCGACACCATTGCCTCTAAATGAACATGAACATAAAGCGAATCAGTGTAGTTTTTACCGCATCTTATAATTATTTCATAACTAGGTTTATTTTTATTTTGCAATTACTATTATGGTTATCTATTCTTTTCAATTATGAATTTTCCTTGTATTGAGTAGCCTATCGGCAGTGTTGGGGAAGGAACTTGTAAAAAGAATGCGTTCTCGCGAACGCGTTCTCTTTTTTGTGAACGTTTTAGTGAACTTGCTCTTTTTTAAAATGAAAGAACTTGAACTTTTAAAAGTTTTTTCCTAGAACCAACTGTTCAGTTTTAGAAAGTTCATTTGAAAGTTCTTTCCGTGGGTTGAGCAGCCGTCGACACTTCAAAGCAATAACACATCGCTGTTCCATCGTAGACCTACGTTGACGCACGTTCAGCTAATTTTGACAAGGTCACAATTCACGAAGTCTAAGTTAGTAAATTCATTTCCGAGAGACTCCGATGGCGATGGTCAAGTCGCTCACCTACCCCTCCCACAAAAGCCTTTGGGGTCGGATGGTACGTGTAAACGTGTACACATTAATCCTTGATCAGTGAACGATTTTTATTTTATGATGTTTTTATCCTGTGTGCGACCAGCCGAACTGTGTTTTCTTATGAACCAATTTACAGTCATTGTTTAATTCATACGCGCGAGTAGTCTCCAATTTCAACACCCTTCCCGTCTTCTTCACCCAATCCACACCGAATTCTGTACCAGATCATTCAATAACAATCTCGGGTTCATTAGGCCTTCATGTTCACTAGAATAACGCTGTAAATGAACAAAGAAAAAACAGTTTTACTATCAAAACATCGGCTGGCATCAAACTTCACAAAGACAATGCTGAAGACGAGAGGGTACCACAGCATTTTTTACGCGATCACTACAATCACAACTACCACCATGCGCGGAAGAGGGAGGGGTTTTACGACGCCGTGTATTGTATGAACTGTGCCATGGCCCATAGCTTGCGATCGGAAAAAAACGTTTTGAGCGGTTAGAAATTCCATCAAATCTACGATTCGGGAGAAAACTTTTGTCTTCCATGTAAATTTTTCTTCATTTTATGCCAACCTTTAATAAAATAGTGATTTTTTTTACAAAATAACTTTTAAAAGAACTTAGTTCATATTTTTGCCAAACTTGAACTTTTCAAAATTTTAGGATTTAAAAGAACTTGAACTTTTTAAAAGTTCAATATTTAGGCTGTGAACTGAACTTTTAGAAAGTTCATTTAAAAAAAGAACTGCCCCAACACTGCCTATCGGGTAGTCTATCGAAATGTGCAGCAGTCCGTGGCCGCTGAAGTCTAAGGCTGGTCCTGAAGAGACCAAAGTGTAATCTCACTGTTTCTCTCTCTATCACCACAAAAAAGTATGATGGCCACTTTATTAATCTTATTCTTTGATTTTTTCCACTCCACACTGTCTCCTTCTGTCTCTTTCTAATCTAAAGGCAACACTTTCTACACTTAAGGCTACTCTGCACTCATTCTCTATCTCACACCACTTCAGTTACACATGCAAGATCAAAAGGTGTTGCATTACACTGACAGAACCGATGCAGATAAGGCTCGTAGCTTAAAATGAAGCTTGGTTCAGCGCCGAGCCCCCAAGAAAGCTTGAAAAATCTTGGGAAATCGAGTACCTTATTTACTCGATTATAGGCCGCCCTCGAGTAATGGCCGCACCCTTATTTTGACCACTTAGATTTAAAAGAGTTGGATATAAATACTATTGATAAATGACTTCACATAATGGCCGCACCCCACCTTTTGAACTTGATAATTTCAAATATACCCTAGGCCTATACTTGCATAAATACAGTAGTAGTACTTGTACATCCCTGAATTAATTTACACTAGGAAAACGCTTAAGTCCCGCCGCGTTGTTGGATGAGCGTATATGGTGCATTGAGATGCCATGTGTTACGCGGATTTTCTGTTGTTCTGTGAAAAAATCATTACTAAGTCGAAGATTTTTTTTTAATTAAATTAAATTAATAAAAAATAAACTTTAATTTTTAATTTTTTTAATTAATCGTATGAATTTTAAAAAATTGAAAAAAACGAAAAATTGCAATTTTTATAAGAAATAATTATTCGATTGCGCTCAAATTTCACACGAATATATAAATTAATAAAATTAAGGTTCTGTGAAAAAAGTATTACAATAAAATAAAGCATGTAGGTGTTATAAGTAAAAAAATTGTTTTAAAAAAGAAAAAACCCACAAAATTTATATTTTCATGAAAAATAATTTTTAGATTGCGCTCAAATTTCACACGGATATCTTAATTCATAAAATTAAGGTTCTGTGAAAAAATCATGAAAATCGGATTAAGCATGTAGGTGTTATAAGTAAAATAAATTTTCAAAAAATCGAAAAAAATCGTAAAATTGCGATTTTCATGAGAAATAATTTTTTGATTGCGCTCAAAAACGTGGCAGTTCTAAGTTCAGAGATTTCGAAGGCCTCCATAAAATTTCATCGCAAACGGAGTATCGGTTTAGCTGGAATCGTGCTGACAAACACACAAAAATACAGAAAAAAAAGAAAGAAGGAAGGAAGGAAAGAAAAAAAAACATTCCGGATTTTTTTCTCCAGTGTAGTGAAATGGAATCTTCGCTTCGCTCATCCAAAAATCAAAACAAAAGAGATATGCAAAATTATGTTTTAAAATCTAAATCTAATTACATACAACTGGAATCTATTTTCAATCAGGTAATTTTTAAAACCTTTATTGTTAATTATAGGATGAGCGTAGCGAGTGAAGCGAAGACTTCAATTTCACCGACCCCCCCAAAAATTTAGCTCGGGTGTTTTTTGTTTTTTTTTGTTTTGTATTTCTGTCTGTTTGTTCGCTCTCTACCGGGCAAACGGCATATGCGATCTTGATGAAAATTTGACAGGACCTTCGAAATCTCTGAACTTAGACTTGCTACGTTTTTGGGTACAATCGAATAAATATTTCTCATAAATATCGTACTTTAACGATTTTTTTCGATTTTTTGTGCGATATTTTCGTGCCATTTGGGCCAATTCTGACCAAACGGGAGGGGCTACAACGTTCATATTATACATGGACAATAAGGTTATGGTGATGTAGTACATTTTGAAAGAAAAAGTTGAAAAAGTTAGCCAGAATCTACAGAAATAAAGATTTAATATAAGTTTTTTGATTTTTTTTGCGATATTTTTGTGCCATTTGGGCCAATTCTGACCAAACGGGTGGGGCTACAACGTTCATATTATACATGGACATTATGATTATGGTAATGTAGTACCTTTTGAAAGAAACAGTTGAAAAAGTTAGCCAGAATCCATAGAAATACAGCTTTTAATATACGTTTTTCACGATAAATAATACCAATTGACAAGAAACAATAGAAGCTTGACAACAATCACCTACAATGCGTAGGCAACAAAACAAAGCACTTGTAAAAGTAAAGATATTCAACGCAAACTAAAAACTTCAAAAAGCTCATCCATCAACGCGGCGGGACTTAAGCGTTTTCCTAGTATATTAAATAGGAATACAAATTTAAATTTGACTTTTCCAAAAAGGCACATGCCCTGATTAACAGTTGTTGCTGTTAATGCAATTGTTCTTGTGGGACAATGAATGATGAATGATATTGGTTAATCATTAATGGATTAATGGATAATATAAAGATGAAAGATCGGGAGTATATTTCGACATTGATTTTTTTGTGTGGAAATCGATGTTTTTTGTTAATTAATTATGTAAATAAAAATAAAGTTATTGATTTTGCAAATTTTGCAATTCCCGATTAAAACGTTGAAAAATTCATTTTAACGCGATGATTTCAAATTACAATTGTTACGTCGCAATTTGAGGTAGGCCTACTCTTCAATAGTTGCATAAACACTTCGCTCGCGTAAGTTTGAATGTCCCACCGCTGAGCGCTAGAGTGGCCTTGTATCTGTTGCCTAGCAACGGATGACCACTCCCCTCCCCCCACCCGCCAATACGCCGCACCGATCGAAGCAAGGCACTTGACTCTTGTACTCTCTCTCTCGCTTCACTGCTCCCTCTCTCTCACTCCCTCTTGGGAGGGGCATCGAGGGGCCCATCACAGGCGGCGGCCAATCCGAAAAACCAGCGCCGAGACAGCGCGCAATTCAAATTGTGCAAATTGCGAGAAAAGCAAGTTTTTAATCAATAGTAGATCGTGATAATGATTACAAAGTGAGAGTACCGACGGGATTTTTTCATGCGATTTTATTCTCATTTCAACGTAATTATTGACATGAAAGTTTTCCTCTTTTTTTTTAAAAAAAAAATTTTTTTTTTTAGATAAAATCAATAATTTTAATTTCGACGTCGATGTTGCTATATCGATGCTCAGCCTTAGTAATAACATGGTGTTAATTTCACTTGATTGTACCGGTACGTACCTCTGGCGCCCTCTTTCTTTGGAACTCCTCCTCCACTCTTCGCATGGCCTCCAGTTCACCCAGCCGGCGGCGTTCCTTCATCTCAGCATCACGAGAAAGGCGTTCCGATATTCTTCGACGCTCTATCTGGCGTACCGTGCTTTGGAAGGTGAATCGGCGGTTCTTGCCTGCAATCAAAAGTAATAAGTATGTGTCATTTTGGTTTGCTTCATCAGAAGCAATTATTATAAGGTGCTACTGGCTGCGTACAATATCACATGAATATGATGCTTGATATATGTATGACCACACACATGGTAACGCATACCTAAAAAGTATGATTATACTTGCCATCATTAAATTTAAGTATCCAACCCTAATCCCCCTTAAAAAATTGAAACCAGGTCTTCTGTTTGTTTGTCAAGCGTAGGCCTATACATTTTGTTACGTATAAACCACACACACATAACAAATCTTGTAAAAATACAGCCAAACCTTACACACTCAAAGGAAATGATATCTAAAAAAAGGGCCAAGCTCATCTACCATTCCACATTTGCGCATTCTTAATTCATAAACGTACAGTGTCCCCATGGGCGCCGGGAGGGGAGGGCAAGGGGGGCGCTTATCAACGTGCGTATATCAACAAAACTAAGCCTGCCTACTTCAGTCCAATAGTCATAACCACCCCATCAAGTTGCAGTGACGTGTTTATCACGCTCGGCTGGCTCGCTTCAAGCGATCTAGACTCGTTGGTGGTTTTCTAGTTCCGAGTATCGACTGCACAAAAATTACATAATTTTGGTATCGTATTCAGCCCACTACTTTTTTCTAAAACCCACCAAACGCATTCTAAAAACCTGATTTTCAAAAATTTCGCCTGCAGCGCTATTGTTGGGGGGCCCCCCCCCCCTGCCAATATTCCTGCCGGCGCCCATGAGTGTCCCGTAACAGCATCCTTGAAAAGCTTGGCAAAATAGAATTTGCAATTATTAATTTAAACGTAATAATTCATCCAAGCTCTTTTTTCTAATTAATTTAAACGTAATATCATGCAAATTCTATTTTGCCAAGCTTTTCAAGGATGCTGTTACCGGACACTGTACGTTTATGAATTAAGAATGCGCAAATGTGGAAGGGTAGATGAGCTTGGCCCTTTTTTAGATCTCATTTCTTTTGAGTGTGTAAGGTTTGGCTGTATTTTTACAAGTTTTTGTTATGTGTGTGATCTCATTACTTTTTTAAGTTCCATTGCAAAATTATTTGTTAAAATATACTAATTTTTTTAAAGTTGATTTAATTTCTATGGTATTACCAATAAATAATAGGATGTAAAATATCTAGTGGTCCAAAGACTTGCTTTTTGTAAACAATGTAGTCGATCATTGTCAAGTAACTAAAGTTACTTGTTGATTATATTCTTGTATAAGGCTTATATTGAAACCTTTATTTGGAAGCCTTCCAGCAAACTTTATTAGACCAAAGTAGTAGTAGTAGTAGCAGTAGTAGCAGTAGCTAGCATCCTTAAAGTGATTTTGAGCATGTTTCAAGCAATTTTTTCACCGAGAAGGAATGCTCGTACCCCAACCAAATTTGGCATGTGTTGTCAGGTACCTAAATCCCCACGGTTTTGATAGTTTTCAAGTTCACATCACGTTTCATGACGGCTGGGTGACACCTCGAAATCACCCCAACTCTGCTTGATGTATAAGGTGCTTGAGTGTGTAGCGCACTGCGGCTTGGCTGCGGCGCCCTAACGGGCACCTAGATTAGGTCATTGGGGCCGGTAACTCAATACAACAACGTACCTTGATGTGTACCTTGATTTGTTGTAATACATAATAATAATAATTATTATTATTGATTCATAGCAGTTGTCGTAAAAATTTGCCCCGACTGGGGTTCGAACCCAGAACCTCCGGCTTAACATACCATAGCTCTACTAATTGAACCACCGAGACAACAGAACAAACCCTTACTAAACTGCTAGTTGTTGTGACTGTTGACTTTCAAGACATAAATCCAACAGAAGACTGCAATGTTGCTGTCAAATCTGAAAGATCACATGGATTAATCCAATAACATCTCATCTCCCATGAGTTGGGTAGTATGAATATAAGATTTTTAAGCATTAGCCCGCTTTAAGGACATAGTTATTGATATTATATTTAAGACAACTGCTATGCACATACTATGCAAAGTTTTAGTGTAAAAAAAAATTGTTTCTGTTATTTATTGTATGTATTGTATTTTGTTAATGCCATGTATATTTAATTGTTTTGTAATAAGGGTTTCACCTTAGAGGTGTTGTTCATCTCTGATGAAAGTTCTTAACTACCCATTATGTTACGTTCATATTGGTGAATAATAGATAATAATAATAATAGATAATAATTTCAAATTTAAGGCTTTCGCGGCCCGGTAAATAATTAACACAATTAACTGGTCGGGACATTTCGCCGCGTCGATTCTGCTTTTATTGCGTTTGACGTTTCAGCCCAACTGTGTGGGCTATCCTCAGAAAACAAGAAATAAAATTAAAAACTTACAAAAATATAAGCCAAGACAAGGCTTCCCATAGAAAAACAAAATTCTATGGGAAGCCTTGTCTTGGCTTATATTTTTGTAAGTTTTTAATTTTATTTCTTGTTTTCTGAGGATAGCCCACACAGTTGGGCTGAAACGTCAAACGCAATAAAAGCAGAATCGACGCGGCGAAATGTCCCGACCAGTTAATTGTGTTAATTAATAATAATAATAATAATGATAATAATAATAATAATAATAATAATAATAATAATAATAATAATAATAAAAATAATAATAATAATCAAACTGAACAACCAAAAAATTATAGACCTATCACAGGTTTACCTACAATGTATAAAATCTTAACGTCAATAATAACTGAACGAATGCAAGTGTTTTTTGGATGAGCGTAGCGAGCGAAGCGAAGATTCCATTTCACTACACTGGAGAAAAAAATCCGGAATGTTTTTTTTTTTTCTTTCTTTCTTTCTTTCTGTATTTTTGTCTGTTTGTTAACACGATTCCGGCTAAACCGATACTCCGATTGCGATGAAATTTTATGGAGACCTTCGAAATCTCTGAACTTAGAACTGCCACGTTTTTGAGCGCAATTGGAAAATTATTTCTCATGAAAATCGCCATTTTACGAATTTTTTCAATTTTTAAAATATTTCTTCGACTTATAACACTACATGCTTAATTCGATTTTAATGATTTTTTCACAAAACCTTTATTTTATGAATTAAGATATTCGTGTGAAATTTGAGCGCAATCGAAAAATTATTTCTCATGAAAATCAAAATTTTACATGTTTTTTCTTTTTTTAAACAAGTCTTTGACTTATAACACCTACATGCTTTATCCTATTGTAATGAATTTTTCACAGAACCTTCATTTTATAAATTTATATATTCTTGTAAAATTTGAGCGCAATCGAATAATTATTTCTTATGATAATCGCAATTTTACGATTTTTTCCTTTTTAAAATTACGATTCATAAAAAATTTAAAAATAAAGTCAATTTTTTATTTAATTCAATATAATTTAAAAAAATTAGTCGACTTTGTAATAATTTTGTCACAGAACAACAGAAAATCCTCATAACACATGGCAGCTCAATGCCCAATTACGCTCATCCAACAACGCGGCGGGACTAAGCGTTTTCCTAGTAGCTACAAATAATGTAATGCCATTAGAGAAAAAAGGTTGCTGCAGAAATACGTATGGAAGTAAGGATCATCTTCTGTTGAGTAAAGCTATAATGGAAAATTGTAAACAGAGGCAGAAGAATCTTAGTGTAGGTTGGATTGATTACAAGAAAGCATTTGATAGTGTGCCACACAGTTGGATTTTAAAAGTATTGGAAATGTATAAGGTCAATCCAATTATTGCCAACTTCTGCAAAAAAAAATATGATGCTTAATTGGAATACAAGTATGAAAATAAGAACGGAGACTGAAGAAATCGTATCAAGTAATGTTCACATACAACGAGGAATATTTCAGGGTGATTCGTTATCGCCACTTCTATTTTGCATGAGCTTGTTTCCTTTGACAAAGTGCCTCAATGACGCAGGTTTGGGGTATGCATTATTGCCGAATGAAGACAAAGTCTCGCATCTTCTGTACATGGACGATTTGAAATTATTCGCGAAAAATGACGATGAACTTAGTGTCTTACTAAATATCGTCAAAACTTTCAGTGACGACATTTGTATGGAATTTGGAATCGAGAAGTGCAAGAAAGCGACATTCAAAAGAGGGAAGATTGTCTCAAGTGAAAACATCCAACTTGATGAGCATACCACTATTGAGGACATTGGTCAAGAATCAACTTATAAATATCTTGGAATAGAAGAAGGCAATGGTGTTCAGCATACATTGATGAAAGATAAATTGAGCAAAGAATACAAACGACGTCTAAGATTAATACTTGAAAGTGAATTGAACGGACGAAATAAAACTATTGCAATTGGTCAATTTGCTGTGCCAGTAATATCTTATAGCTTTGGGATATTAGATTGGAGCATAGAACTTAAGAGATTGGATCGAAAAACGAGAAAACTGTTGACAATGAACGAAATGCACCATCCACGAGCGGACGTCGAAATACTGTATATCGCAAGGAAGAATGGAGGTCGAGGTATAACTCAACTAGAGGGGTCATACAAAACAGCAATGATTGGTTTGAGTTTATACATAGAAGAAAAGGGAGATGACAAATTTATTAGAATGGTTCAAGAACATGAGTCCAGCAAAGCTATGAGAAAATCTGTCATTAAGTTAGGCAACAAGTTTCAATCAGGTATGGAATTAACCAATATTAATCAGATCAATGGGTCCATCACTAACAAGGTCAAGATAATCAAGAAGCAAATAAAGAACATTATCCAGAAAGATTTAATAAGTTGCTGGAAGTCTAAACCTTTGCATGGACAATATATTACACGCATGGAGCAACCACATATTGACCAAGATCAAACCAATAAGTGGCTGGGCAGAAGTAATCTCAAAGGTGAAACTGAAAGTCTTATTGTAGCTGCACAAGATCAAGCCTTAAGAACAAAAAGTTACGAAAAAAGAATTCTCAAACTCGACGTAGATGACAAGTGTCGTTTGTGTAAGCTTTATGAAGAAAGCGTGGAGCACATTATTTCTGGATGTCCGGTCTTAGCAAAAACAGAATACATTGATCGACATGATAAAGTTGGGGCATATTTGCATTGGAACATTTGTAGAAGTTACAACATCAAAACTTCTGACAAATGGTACATGCATAAACCAGAACAAGTAGTTGACAATGGTATGTGACCATATTGTGGAATGAGCAAATAATCACTGATAGAAAGGTTCTTCACAACAAACCAGACATTGTTGTTAAAAACAAAGAGACTCAAAAATGTTTGATCATCGATGTAGCTATTCCATCAGACCGCAACATAGTACTAAAGGAAGCAGAAAAACGCACAAGATATCGAGACCTACAAATAGAAATTCAACGAATGTGGAATGTCCGTTGTAAGATTGTTCCCATTATTATTGGAGCTTGTGGGACAATTGGAAGAAGTTTTGAAGAGAACCTCCAACATATCTCTGGCAATCACTGGACTCCAGAGCTTCAAAAGGCAGCATTATTAGGAACCGCCCACATACTACGCAAAGTTTTAGTGTAAAAAAATTGTTTCTGTTATTTCTTGTATGTATTGTATTTTGTTAATGCCATGTATATTTAATTTTTCTGTAATAGTGGTTTCACAGGTGTGGTTCATCTCTGGTGAAAGTTCTTAAATCCCCATTATGTAACGTTCATATTGATGAAAAAAAGAAATAATAATATTACAAAAGTAATAATAATAATAATAATAATAATAATAATAATAATAATAATAATAATAATAATAATAATAATTATATTACAAAAGTAATAACAACTGGTGGTTATTGGTACACTACATTCTAAAACATAGTATAGATTTTGCAGAAGGCCTTACTGCCTTTGAGCTAACCATCTTCTACTCTATTTATTTTAATTAATGAACTATAACCAACAACAGAGCAAGCTCTACAAGTGAATTGTAGGCATTGGAGGGCCCACCATGACTTTCGGCCTCCCCGCATGGCACCCAACCACCATGAGAACACTACCAAGCTTGAGAGGGTGCAGAGAAGGCATTGCATTTCATACATGGCCGTAACATCCCCCCACCCTGTGACCAGAAGCAGGTTATGCCAATGACCATGCACCTGCAATACACCGATCTGGTGTTTTTTAAAAGATGCCTCAGTGGCGCCACTGATTTTGACGTGTGCGCGCGCATCAACCAGGGCCGCGTGTTGAGAGGCGACGATATTAGGCACCCCCGCCTCCAACCCCCTCCGGCCAAAGGAGTGCTCGGCCGACGTGCTTTTTCTTTTCGGGTTGTTAACCCATGGAACGACCTGCCGCCCGCCCTCAAAGACTGCACAGTAAGTCATTTCCCTTCCATGTGTAAGGAGTACTTATGGGAGAACCAACTACAAGTGCCATGTTAGTTTCACGTAATTTAGCAAGGCTCTTCGCGGCACGAGACTTCCACAAAGATATCAAGTGTTTTAGCAAAATATTTGCTAGCGTCGACGCCTTTTCTTGTTAAAAAATGTAATAACAACAAGGATAAACAACAATAATAATAATTATACATTCACTAGGAAGCTTTGCAAACGCTTTTTCAGGCGCATTGTTGGATGAGCGTAATTTTTTTAAAAAGAAAAAAGCGTAAAATTGCGATTTTCATGAGAAATAACTTTTCGATTACGTACTATATTAATTCATAAAATTAAGGTTCTGTGAAAAAATCATTACAATCGGATAAAGCATGTAGGCGTTAAGTCGAAGAAATTTAAAAAACCCAAATAACCCGTAAAATTGCGATTTTCATGAGAAATAATTTTTCGATTGCGCTCAAATTTCACTCGAATATATAAATTCAAAAAGTTAAGGTTTTGTGAAAAATAATTACAATCGGATAAAGCATGTAGGTATTATAAGTCCAATAATTTTTTTCAAAATCAAAAAAATCGTAAAATTGCGATTTTCGTGTGAAATAATTTTTCAAAAAAAAAACGTGGCAGTTCTAAGTTCAGAGATTTCGAAGGCCTCCATAAAATTTCATCGCAATTGGAGTATCGGTTTAGCCGGAATCGTGTTAACAGACACACAAAAATACAAACAGAAAAAAAAGAAAAAAAACATTCTCGATTTTGTTCTCCAGTGTAGTAGAATGGAATCTTTGCTTCGCTCGCTACGCTCATCCAATAAATATCAGATAACTAAATGCATTTTGTAAATTAAAAGTCTAATTCTTAATTTAGGAAATACAGTAGGTCTAAGACTCTAAGGTGCACAAAAGCACATAATATTTGTTTTTTAATTATAAAAAATTAAATACAGTTTATGACAGTCATAAAGTTCATACAATACCAATAATATTACAAAAAAATGGAAATCAGTCCAGGAATAAGAAAACCCATCTCAGCCAGGTATCGAACCCAGGTCTAGGCCCTATGTAGTTTATGTCAATAAATGGGTGGATGCCGGCAATAGTTGGTTGTATGTTTGACCCAATTAATATGCAAGTAGGTACAGTAACTAAAAAATGCCTAGTAGCCTACATTCTTCTTGGATGGTAAAGTCTGCATATTTTTTGTTGGTCTTGAATCTTGATAGATCGTGACCACGAAGATGAGTCAAAATTATGCAGCAGCTCACATAAAAATATCAGATCGGTTCGCCTTCACCGATTTTCAAGTGAAACAACATAGTTACATCTATGATAAACAAACAACATTACTCTTGTAGCCGACAATGACTGACACAGGGTTTTGACTTATACAATCATAAATAATTAGTAATTATATATGAGGCTAAATAAATAAATAAATAAATAAATAAATACGTATTTAGAGTCTACACACTCAGTCACACAACTGATTGTTAAATAGAATGTTAAAATGGGGGTGTGGAGTGGGAACTCAACAGCTTACCAGGTTGGTGACTGCAGGCATCTCGTAGATATGATAGAGACAAATAAATATACATAACAGACGAAAAAACAAAACTATTTCAACCAAAACAGGGCCTTGCTCAGTCGAAGAGAGCGGAGAGATGACTAAGGCTAGAGCAACCCTCCAAGAATCATACCAAGAGCAAGTCGCAAGCTGGAAAACCGACCCGCACAAGAAAGTAAAGGATCTGGGACAAGGCATTTTGCCTCAGTCAATTTTTTTGGGCCATTCCTATAAGTGATTTTTTAACATTTCAAAACATTTAAATATGTGATGATTGGCATGAATGTAGAAACCTCCGCCTAGCTGTAATTCAGCTGGTTGTTGTTTGATGGATTATTTAATTTATTTTATGGGTAATGAATGAGTGAAAAAGTACTTTCTGAAGTAAGAAAAGTTTACTTGCAAACTATAAAAAGTCACTCGCAACTTGCAAGCTAGCAAGTAGAATTTTGGTGCTGTGTAACTACAGTTCATTATTTTGTCTTCATTTATGGTATTTAGTTTAATTTAGTAGTCCTCCTTTGTATTTCAGTTTTTATAACTGGATAGGATAGACGTAAAATAAATAATTTTAAGATTACAGAACTACATATTTTAAGAAACACTCCCATGAATGGAGGGAATCCAGCTCTTGAGGATTAGGGGTAGAAGGGATAACAGTGATAGCACCTTCATTTAATTAAATGTATTTAAAATTACACGTATTCACATTAAAAAGTGTAAGAACATGAGAATTATTGGCTCCAAACTAAACTCTGAAATAACGTGCCGGGCCTGTGGTTTCCATGAGGCAGCTACTCTACCACATGCTGTTCCCCAATTTTAAATAGGGGTCGACTCGTTTCAACATTGGGTAACATTTTTAAACTGGAAAATACGTAAATGCTGGTAAATTGAACAAAGGTTTAAATAACACAATGACTGGTTAGTGGTTTAGTAGAATTTGTATTATTATCAAAAACTGTTTGATGGAATTAGGTACTACTGTACTGTACTATATATATATACAGTGTGCGAATGTTCAAAATTCAAACTCGAGCCTCGAGCTTAAAAAAAGAACAAACCAAGTTCAAGCGAAAAAAATAGTTCAAAGTTCTTTTTTTGGCCGGGGGTGGAGGTGGAGGAGCAAATGCCAAGGTTTTGAAGAATTACCTAAATGTTTAAGTAAAATAGGTAGTATTTGATTTTTTTAGGATTACATTTTTTTTTAAGAATTATTTTAGAATTATTAGTAGGGGTGTCAACGATTACGATTAAATCGATTATTAATCGAAAACGATTAATTGATTTTTTTTTTAAAAATCAATTTTAAATTTTTGCGCTTTTTTAAATTTAGTTTTTAAGATCTGCCGCCTATTACCCGCGAGAAACGTTCCCATACGTTACGTTTTCCCGCCAAATACGCCGTGATAACCGCCGATTTAATGTCTTGCTCGCCCGTGAGATATGTTTCCATCAATTTCTAGCACGCGAGATTGTTCCCGATCCACATTTGATTGAAGCGACGTCGCAAAATACATCGTTCGTACCAGCCTTGCCTTGTCATCATGTGCGCATGCGCTGGCCGTGCAAGGTCGGAAGGAGTGGGCGAAGTTAAAGCTGCATTCTGTTCAAGCGTTCCACGCGGCGTAGTTGGCGCGGCAGCCAATAAACACAGTAAACGCACTCAACGCGCCTGAAACGCCGAGCAGTAATTGCACCTTTACGAAACATGGCGTCTTGAGTGTGACAAAAGTGATTGCTCTGGTGTTGTGTTTCGGCCTAGGCCAAGAGTTTTCGACAACATGGCATCAAACAATTGAATTTGATCACCGCATTGATGCCAATTTCATCTCGTATGCTTTATCTACCCTCCACTTCCTCTTGATTATGCTCCCGACTGTCTTCTTCGAGATTGTTTTGCGTGCTCAAGTCCCCGCCACGGCGCCGATGCGAACTCGTGCCTTGCGCGGGCGATTCAAACTAACCGAAACCAGACCGAAGTTTGAAAGAAACTTGCTACTATACCCACATTGTACAAAACGATTAAAATCGATTTATATTTGATTATGTAGGTGAAAGTGAATTCGATTATCGATTATAATAATTTAATCGTTTGACATCCCTAATTATTAGAATTAGAATTAGAATTTTAAGAATTATATTATTATAGTAAAAATTTGGGGGAGGGAGGGGGAGGGCGGTAGGAGTAATTTTGGTATGGATGTAAGTGTAAGTAAGTGTAAGTAAGTGGTTAAATGTCATTATCAGATACAATTCATACAAATGACCTGAAAGGTAAATAATTTTTTGGGGGTAGTTGGGCATGGGGTGGGGTAGTTGGGCCAAAGGGGGGGGGGGAGTCTGTAAGGGGTTGGTGATATCATGGTTGGAAAGGATCTAACAAAATTACCAGCTGAGGAAATAATTTTTCATTTTCACTTGTTTAGCTTTATTGGAATGATAAAAATGTGGGGGTGAGTTCTAATGAGCGTGACTTGGCAGTAATGGAGGCTTATGTCATGTCAATGTCGGATGAAACGTAGAAAAAATACCATTTAGGTAAATAAAATATTGAATGAACTTGGTCCTAATTTTTTTAGAATCCTAAAACGTTCGCGAACTACTATGGGAATGGGGAGGGGGGGTAGGATGGAGGGAAACAAATGCGGTGGGCTTTTAAATGTCAATGTGGAATAAGATACGTAATACGATAAAATTTCCGAAAAGGGGAATTATCTTTTTTTTTTTTGTATTTCCCACATAATTTTGATTTTAAAAAGTATTTCATGGCAAAATAAGGGTTTTTTAATGTCAGGCAGGGGTTAATACATTGTATTATATTCCGTTTTTTAAAAAAAATTTTAGTCAGGATCTTCGTTTTTGAAAATTTTTGTGATATCGCAAAAAACACGAATGTTTTTATTTTTTATTTTGTGCTCTTATATAGCATTTTTCATAAGCCTACCTCTACTTATAGTAGTGTGTGGGAAGCCATAATTTAACAAAAACAAAAAAATGTTCTCGATTTCTAGGTACAAATAAAAAATTGTAATTATTGGATGGTGAAAGGGTCGGTCCAGAAGTTGCATACTTCTTGGTGGAGGTTCCGGTCCAGACTTATCACTATTTTACCTACTTTAAAAGTGTTTGATATCCCTTTAAGTTCCGTTTGAGTTCGGTTCAGGTTCAGTTCAAAATTTAATACAGCAGTTTAAAGTTTGATGGACAACCCCTCTGAAAGTTTGAGTTTGGTTCAAAATTAAAAATCCAGGTTTGCACAACCCTAATATATACCTAAAACTGAAAGTATAATAACCTTGGTCATTAAATACAAACGTGGTTCTCAAATATGAAATGAATCTTTGAAACTTCATTAAAGTCTACTCACCTCTCTTCCCCGAGGGTGAATCCTTCCTTCCCTTGTCATGATTTCTCGCCACTCTCTCTTGGCCCAGCATCGTGTCCGGTGAGGGTGTTCGGTCGAGCTCTCGCATCTCACTCGTCGAGATGTTCTCGCATGACTTGGACATCATTCCCGCTCCCCTCAGGCTGGGGCTGGGGTATAATCTGCAGAGAAGAGCCAATTTGCCTCTTGTTACTACAAATATGTAAAGGGTATTGGGGGTATAGAAGTAGACAGCCATTACATTTGCATCAGTATCGTGTTAACAGTTTCTTCATTATTTACTATACCAGGAAGGCATGATTTTATTTACACACAGATTAAAATTTTATTTATACTATCTATAACCATGTAGGCCTACTTAGAATGCTCATTCTATAATTTTAAAAATAATTTTATTTTTTACGTTTTCATGTTTACACTTAACAACAGACTTTTTTTTATAACCCTTCCGAATCGTTTTATTGAAATTTGACTGTATATGGTAAAACATGCATGAATGCAGCCCTACCTGTCTGGAGCCTCTTGGCGGCCCTTGCTATCTGGAAGGTACATGACGTGGCCACCAGATGCCAGGTACGAGAACGAGGTACGCTGAGAGCGGTCAAGATCGGGTGAAGAGGGGCTAGAGGTCCGAGAGTGGGTGGGCTTGACATGGCCACTGGTCAACGAGTTGGGAACGCTACGACTCAATAGCCAGTTCTCGTCAAGGACTTTCTCATCTTCCTTGCCCTGGAAATGAAACAATTTGTTTAAACACATCCCCTGTGAAATATGTCAACTGAACTGTTGCATTCAGCTAGGGTTACCATAAGTGTCTCAGCAAAAAAGAGGACATTTTGTTCACAGACATTTGCGGACTACAAGGGGTCTGGGGCGGAGCCCCAGCCGCCGGAGGCGAATTTTTTTTTTTACATTTTTACCGATCTGAACAAGGGTCAAGGAAGGACAGTGGTGCCGACGCCTTTTAAATTGAGGGGTTATTTTTTAAATGAACACTACATTTTATGACAAAATTAAGACAAGTGGCCTAGGCCTACAACACTTCCTTATGTACGCCGTACGACGTGGACACAAGGCACGAAACGTACGGAAATGGTAACTTAATCACGTGATAGAACACTGCTTGCTGCACAGCCTGGCGTGTTGTGACACGCTCGGACATGATCGGCTGCTCGTATTCGGCGATTTATGGTCGGTGGATGGTAAGTAAGGGGGCGGAAGGGTGCGCATGCGCCTCTGCATGGAATTAGGTGAAATAACCGGACATTTGCATTATTTTGAAAAAACCGCCCGGACGCCCGGACAGACATAAAAAAAGAGGACATGTCCGGCTTTAACCGGACGTATGGTAACCCTACATTCAGCGTGTATTCATTTGTGTATTTTTACCTTTTATTTATTTATTATTGTTCCCTGTAATTAATACACATAATATAGTAAAAAATTACAGAATGGGACAGTGAGAAAGTGACCCCTCCACCACAAAGATCCTGTCCCAGCCTTAACATTAATAAAATAGTATGGGGTATGATTGAAAATGTACTTATACTATAATGTAGGTACCTACTTGTAGTGTGTAAAATTATAATATGTAAAGTGTTTGTACCAATAGCGCACTGACGCTAAATAAAGACTTATTGTTATTATTATCAAAATTTTTATTATTATTATTATTATTATTATTATTATTATTATTATTATTATTATTATTATTATCATTATATTTACATTAATAATATTTTAATACAGTTTACCAACATGACTCATTTACCACTCTTGCTTGTCACCTTATTAACTTTTCACTAATTTTATATTTTATAACCTCTTTTTTTCTTCATTCATCTTGGGCTTAAGCTGTCTTTTATATACTTTTGTTAAGGTGACCATATTTTGAAAGTTACAAACCGGGACAACTGAAGTGTATGTACTTTGTACTCTATGGACCATTTCGGGGTCTGGGGCTAATACCCAGCCGCTGGAGGCGATATTTTTTTAATATATATTTGCGTCAAATGACCAGAAAACAGCTTTCTGACATGAAAATAAGAATTAAAATGGTTTTAAAGAGTACATTTTTGTAGTCATAAAATCGTTATCTAGTGGTTTAAAAATGATAGCACAAAACAAAATATAAGCACTCGGCAGAAAATAATGCGTGTAATGTATTGATGTGGGCATCATACTATTGAAATCTTAAGCAATGATAATAAAGATAATTGAAAATGCTTTGAATTTGTATAATATGTGTGGTTTAACATTTATTAATACATTTTGTATTTGCAACAAAATAATTAGTGTAGGTATATGTAATTACTCAAAATCGTCAGTTGCATGATAAATAAATTTTGATTTTTGACTATCAATAAACAAAATCAATGCAAATAATTACTGATATTTTTTTTCCGTTCTTGTGCGAAGTTAGCCATTCTTCTGTCTTGCTATCCAATATAAGACTGCCTCCTTTTCTATCCTGCTCAGTTCATCAGGCAGGGAGTCAATGTCACTCTTGAGGGCGGCACATCTATCTATCTATCTATGGATCTATATATCAATATCTATCTAAATTATGGGTGTGCAAGTCCTAATTTTTTAATTGGAGCCGAGTCCCGAGTAGTACTTAAGAGGATGGGATAATCACAAATTAAAACCACGCGGAATTACATTTTTTCGTGATATCTCGAGAAAGATGAAAAATATCTAAAAAAAATGATTCTAGACCGTTATGTGGTTTTGTTAAAACAATATAATGCAAAAAAAATATTCAAATAAAATAATCGGTACGGTTTGTATTTAAGATGCATTTAATTAATTAAAATTCTAATAAAAACTTAATTATCATCACATTACAATATTTTTTCGTACAGGCTATAGTTCTCATAAAACCACATAGCGGTGTAGAATCGGTATTAGATATTTTGCATCGTTCTCGAGATATCACAAAAATACTGTGATTTCGCGGGGTTTTTATTTCGCGACAATACCATTCTCTTAACCCCTTCAGTCACTGCGTCCATTTAAATGGACATCAAATTTTATCTGGACAAATGATAAGTTTTCCATTTTGACCCCAATTTTTTTTGTGAATAAAAAATACATTTTTCCCCATTTCAATGGGACAAAAAGTGTCATTTTTCGAGAAGATAGAAAATACTCATCAGCAAAAAAGGGTAAAAATGAAAAAAATGGTGTTTGTCACAGAAAGTAATATATTCCTAGTATTGTTATTATTTTGAGATACAAAAAATGCAACGAGCAAAAAATTCAGAAAAAACCTAGTTTTAGGAATAGTCTACAAATTTATATTTTAAATTAATTTGAAACTTTTAGTCAGAATCCAAAAATTTCCCAAAATTCATTCTAAAAAATGATAAAAAACATTTTGAAAACATTATAATTATCTTATTAAAATAATCGGGAATTAGATTTAATTGCTTAAAATTACTTAAATTGCACCAATTAAATTCGGGACTGAAGGGGTTAAAATAACTCGAGAATCGAGTGCAATTCGAGTCAAGAATACTTCGTCATTTTTAAAATTTCACTATTACTCTTAAACCTTTTTTTAACCCATCCGCACCAGCGCCCCAAAACGCTAGCGCGCCCACGGAAACCGCGCACTTTTGCCCTCTGCACATCAAAGTTGCAGCGTAGTAGAGTAAGAACGTAATTAACATCATTACTGTCACTATCACTTATTATTACTGTAGCATTATTTGTAGGCCTAGGCCTGTTCACAACTAACAAAACACGAATTTGTAGGGCTACGAGTACGACCCTCGTGATCACGCCCATTCCTAACCTCAATGTTACTCCCACGCACTCCAACGCACATTTCTTCTTCACTGTCACTTTCACTTACTATATCTGCACCGGTTCTACGCATACAATTAAAATCACAACCTTCACCATCACTATCACTGAAATCTGATCGAAGAACATCCAAAAATTGACTGATTTAGGATTGTTTGTGCCGAGAACGACGCTTTGATTGATCTAAATCTGCCATTATTGACAGTAGACAGGCGCGTAAGTTTTCATGTCGATAACAAAGTCGATTGTAGCCTTCAACGTTTTTGCCGTAAGAGTACCAAAGAACACCACTAGATGTTACTACATGCTTGACGCGGGAAATGCAACAAAAAGTACAACAATTTTGGCCGATAGGAGCTGATACTACTGCAGTTTGAATGGAAACGCGCGTAAATGCGGACCAGTCCGCTTATGGCTTCCGTAGCCAGGCTATGATTCGCGGACTAGTCCGCTTTCGGGTGCAGATGGGTTAAAAACAATTATGTTCAATATTATTTTTTACATTGATATGTCTATATGTTGGCTCCAAAAGTGAAAGAGTAACATCTAATTGATTTAAAAACGTAATCTCTATCTCATTTTAATGGTCAAGCACAAATGTTATTAGGGCTAGGCTATGACATATAATTCAGTAGTAAGTGGTAGTACATGTTAATGTTGATACAAACATTAGTGACATATTTTTATTATTTGTGCCAAAAAAGTTCAGAATTTCCAAAAAGAACACAATTTTGTATCAAAAGACTGAGGTTAGTATTATGGATAGGGTAATCAGGGTTGGTAAGGTAACGTCATAGAAAAGACAACGATTTTTACGTTTTCACACTCGAGCGCGACCTGGCACCTCCACCAAAATCATTGAATAATACTTGCACTCCTCTAGAGAAAATGAATTATCTTCTTGGAAGTGGTAGAACTATTTCAATGTTATTACTGTTAGTATTTATCAGAGGAGTTTGGTATTTTTCAGAGGAGTAGTACAACTTTATTTTTTAAAACAAAGCTCTGCCTTTACATTAAGGTTGCCTTAAAGACACAGAATAACAAAAATTAATTAATTTACATTTATACAATTACGTTTAACAATAAGTAAAATTAGTTACAGATTATGAAAAATGGAATGAAGTGAAAAATGAAGTGAGAAGTGTGATTTGTGACGTATAAAAATAACAAATACTGATTTATAACTACTTGTTATTTCTTGCTTTGGCCATATAGATGATTTCTAAAAATCAAAATCGATCCCTTTAAAGCAAGGTAAAATTTTATCAAGTAAAACATTATCCTTCCTCACGGTACAGTTGACAGAATAGCGGGACACTTTCCCTTCAAAATTGCAAACTGGTACAAATAAGTCATTTTAATAAGTCTCTCGGGACACCGGTACAAGTGTTCTGAAAACCGTACTGTATCGGTCAAACCGTTACGTCTGGTTACCTTAACTTTTGTTGTAAATTTTTTAGTACTTGTTCATGTATTTAATAATTTCTATAACATATTTGTTTGTACTGTATTGAATTGTATTTTGAATTGTTTAGTTTTAGTTATTTAACACTTGTGGGTTAATACCTGTTGTTAAAGATCAATAAAAAATAAATAAAATAATAACATTAATAATGTAACAAAAATGCATTAGATGAGTGATAAATGTTGACAGATGAAATGATACAGTTGATTAGGAAAATATTATGATGAAATGGAGCCTTAATAAATGTAGCCGCTAGAACTTAGCAGATTGAAATAGGAACTCGTTACCGGTACTTGCTTAGCTAATCTAACGGCTAAATTCTGGCATGCGCCTATAGCAACGAAAATAAATTAATGTTTGAATAACATTGAAAATACATTTATTTTAAAAGTATAAAAATATATATAAAATACCAAGACATAAACACCCATGTTTTCACGTACTTTCAATTTTCAATTCTATTTGCAACCTACCTACAATCGAGAAAGTACAGTAAACAAAATATTGTATTCTAGCTATGGAGTATAGACTAATGTAGGCCTAACTAGAAACTGAAAGTGTACATATTATGTTGACTTCTGTATCATCCTTGGGCTGTTGTGTCGTGTCGATGATGAGGCACTGCTCGACGTTTCGCCACTTATGTTGGTGGCTTCTTCAAGACTGATGAGATGAATGATGAAGCAGGCTGTATTTATACCTGAATGCAGCAGGTGGGGGACAAGGCCCTGACCAAAGAGAACACTCCTTGTCTCTTATTAGCTAGGCTCGTGTACTGCTCATCCTTGTCAATAACATATATCTAATCAGGGCCGTGTTTAGGTAGTGAGCCCCCCCTAGGCAATACAATTTTGCCTCCCCCTCAAAACTTATACTAGCCTACTTATTTTTCGATTTGTTTAGTCGGAAAACACTCCCGTAGGTGTAATTGATATTATTTACTACAATTCAGTTTGTTTCAGTTCAGTTCAGTTGTCAGGTTGGGGCGGACTTTTTTAATTTCTGAATTGTAGTAAATAATATTATACTATTAGGTAACGGTTTTTACTTTAAATTTTCTTTATAGACCTATAACTGGACAAGTCGCACCTTCTTCGTTAGTGTTAATAGGTGCGCAATAAAATAACACAAGATTGTTATACTATACTTTACAAACCCCTAGCAAAACTAGTACGGGTTCTGAGCAATTATTAAGACTAATGCTACAGCAGTGTGAAGAGTTCTTATCGCCGAAGGCTAAATTTTTGCAAATGTGGAACCTTTAAAAGCTCCAAAACACACTTTTTAATATATATAATTAATTACATAACACTGCAGAGAAAATGCTCATTATTTTCTTGCAAAAAGTATTTTTGTTTTGTAATTTTCACTAATTTTGTGAAAATATATCAAAACTATATAGTCTTAAGTACTTCTGGCAAAATGCCGCCCCTCTAAACTTTGCCGCCCTAGGCAGCTGTCTAGGTTGCTTAGGCCTAAATAAATACGGCACTGTACCTAACACGTTAGGTTCGTTTTTTGTCCTGCACTGTTGTCGCTGGTGCAGGGTGTAAAGCACCAACACGTTATTCTGTCACCATGCAACTTACACTGCAGCGTTATTTTGTCCAGTGTAAACTTACACTTTACTGCGGTGTAACACTCGCTCCAGAGGTGGGTGGTTTGCGGTGTAGTCAGTGGCGAAGCGTCGGGGTAGGCATTGGGGACAGTGTCTACCCTACTCAAAAAATTAATAAGGAAAATAATATTTTAAAACTGTTTTTAAAAAGTGAAATGGTTTTCAAACGTAGCGGGCAAAGCAACGAATGAACGCGTTACCTTTCTGCGCGGATGTGGACTCTTCCATGGGCCCTTTTCACTACTCTTGAGACAACTAGGATTTCTGTCTTCCGAGCCTTCCCCTATTACACCCACAACTCTATGGCCCAGCGCTTGTCCACTCCCCTCCACTTCCCCTCCTTCTCGCAAGTAGAATAGGCTAATGAGACATGTCTCCTCGCGCTTCAGCTCGTGTTTCGGCTGCATTTTCGATTGTTGCGCGCATGGATACTATTCAAACACTGAATAAGCGCGCGAGCGTGCTTGAATAAGTGTTACAGCTTTACAGCTTGAGTTGTTTTTGTTATATATTTAATATTTTTTCGATTCTGACATGGCTGCAAAATTGCAAACATATAATAGGGAGGATCGACTAAAATGATTTCCACTGTACAAAAACAACGTTTTTCGTTATTGCTTTTCAAAACTAATACTTTTTTTCTACAACGCACCAAACGCATTCTAAAACCTTGATTTTCAAAATTTTCGCCTGCGGCGCTAAGGTTGGGGGACTCCCCCCCCCAAAACCCCCCCATGCTTGGTTCCTTTTCCGCGAAAAGTAATGATTTGTCTGTGTCTCCCCTGTAAAATATTCACGCTTCGCCACGGGGTTTGTAGGTGCAGTGAAAAGATGGCGGCAACTTAAATTTAACTGTGTTTTAACGTAATGTCAACATTTCTTGATGCTTTATACCAGGAATAATCATGTTTTATATTACATACATAACTTATTTCATACAAACGTAAATAGAAATCAAAATTGTACAGAATTATTTAACTGATCAAATGATGCTACACCAAAGCATCTTTTTGTCTTCCTGTAGTGTAACTACACTATCAACATTTTCCGGTCTACACCCTACACCGGCACCACAGAAAAGTGCAGGACAAAAAAACAAACCTTATGGCTACATGCTTATGGTTTTTGTTTTTACATATGTTTTTAACTTTTTGCTTTTATGTCTCGACTCTTGCCTAAGTAGTAATATACATATAATTTTATTATCGACAACTACAATACACATTCAAAAACAGAGGATGTGGCCATTGCGCAAGGGCGGCCAATATGACGGTGCAAGTTCGAAAATAAAAATAAAATATGTATTTGTATAGTCAAGAGTCAATGAAACATATTTTAAGTTTTAACGGCAATTAATTAAATGTCTTGATCAACGTGTGGGGGGCTGGGCTTAGAAAAGAAACCGATACTCGTTCCGTTTTATTGTCAACACCAGATAAGCCTTTTATCTAAAGACACTTAAATATACGAGTTAATGCAGCAATATACTTTGTAGGGCATATTATTTGTTTTTGTTAACTAATGCCTTGTCTTGACTCTTGAGGCATGCCCAACTATTATCAATAAACCAATCAATGGAGGAATGACAAATCTGAAATCAATAATCTGCTCATTCATATATCCTGTTGGCAGAAGACGCAATCTGATCTACTCCTCCCGCTCTCCCCCCCTCACGGTCACTACCGAATACACAATGGCTAAAGCCATATTAATTGTGTACTTTTGTGTGAATGGATGAATGAATGTTTCTTAAGCTATTGTAGATTTACATAAATAGATTTAAAGCCACAATTTGCATAACATTACCAATTACCATATCCCTAGAAAATTTTAACTTTGCAATAATGTAACTCCTAATGTATTATTTCATAATTTAGTTTGTTTTAGTTATTTTAGTATGATGTTAACATTATTTTTAGCTCTTAAATTGCACATTTAACTTGTGTGATCATAGTATTTAAAAAAAATGTCATTATTTTATATATAATCTTGCA
Source organism: Sweltsa coloradensis (assembly GCA_024449915.1). Lineage (NCBI taxonomy): Eukaryota > Metazoa > Arthropoda > Insecta > Plecoptera > Chloroperlidae > Sweltsa > Sweltsa coloradensis. Next base: position 74,203 of record JAMZAV010002671.1, read on the forward strand.
ATGTCGTGATTTGTTGTAATTAGGAAGTGGTTGGATGGAAGAGAAGGCTTAACAGGCCTTAATCCCGCCATCAATAAAGACGACAATCAAATCAAATCAAATCTCTATCTATCCATCTATCCATCTATCCATCTATCCATCTATCCATCTATCCATCTATCCATCTATCCATCTATCCATCCATCCATCCATCCATCCAGCCATCCAGCCATACATCCATCCAACAAGTGCTACCAATACGACATGCAAAGTACTTTTTTAAAATTTGAATGGTCAAAAATGGGGTGCGGCCATAATGCGAGGGCGGTCTATATGCGCGTAAATACGGTACATGCTTTTTATTAAATTCAGTCAATCAAAAGTAGCATTGAACGGCCACCCTACAAAAACATACAGTAATAACTAGGCCAAATTACATAAATGCCTTCTTAGTTGGTACCTTGTAACAGCCAAGCCAATAACGATAATCTGCAACCTTCCATACCTTGACTGTTGTTCCGAGGGCATTCAGCGCTCCCGAGACGGATCTCTTCAGCTTCTTCAAGCTGTTAAAGCTTGGCTGAGAGTCTCGCTTGTTGTTCTTGGCACTGTCTGAGTACAACGCCAGACCGAGCCGGTTGTCCCTCGGCAAGGAAAGCGAGAACACCTGCGCTCTCGGCGAGAACTTTGGCTGGTTCACCAGCGCGCCACCATGCAAGGACTCGTCCACGTCACCGTCTGAGCTGGATTCCTCCTCCCCTGTGATACACAAGTGAACCAATCAAGTGACAGAACAAAGGTATATATATATATTTTTTTTTTTTTACATACATGCATCATTTTAGAACAGGTAATGAACATACAAACTATGCATGCAAATTAATTAAACCATTTTATTTGATTAATATGACTGTATGTTGTATAAAAAGCCAAAATGATACCATAACAACATAATTTTAGAAGAGGTAGGCCTAAATAATAATTTAAAAAGTGTATGCGACAAAATGAAAGTCTTTTTTTACCTTTCAGCAAAATAACATATTTTTTTTACATAAAACATAATATTGTTAACCAATCAATCTAATTTTTAACATAAAAACATAATATTGTTATCCAATCAATCAATCTAAAACAAATGTAGTGAAATCATTTAATTTTCTTCCTTGTCAAGCTTCACTTTCTCACTTAATAAGGTTACCAGTACTTTGTAACTTAGGCCTATAAGTTTCAATCATTATGTCGTTATTTTATTGTTATATTTTATTATTTTATTTATTATAGTGTGGCTCGTTGGTCTTGTGGTTAGCCTATCAGCTTTCAATGCAGAAGGTCCAGGGTTCGATTCCCGCCAAAGTCAGAAGTTTTTAAACTTCTGATTTGGACTTAAGTCCATCAGTTCTTGTCTTAGGAATTTGTAACGGTGACTTTGGAGCCGTCCTAGCAACGAGGCATATAATAAATTTAAAGTTGTTCCGAATCGGCCTTGTTGATTCTGGCGTTGATCTGCGGGTGTTCGCACTGTCCATACCACTGATTGCTATATTTCCTATTAAAAATATCAATCTTTGGTTGGTTATCGTTCACTCGTTGATTGCGTCGGGGCCTGCAGGGTGGCTTGGTCACTTTGGTTTACTGTCCCCCGCTGAAAATCAGTTGTGTGACTGAGTGGGTAGACTCTAAATATGTATTTATTTATTATCAATTTGCAAATTTTGTTGCTAGTTGGCTAGATAGCGCTTGTTAACTGGTCGCCTAACTGGATGGTGAAGTCCCAGAATGAGTTCTCGAAGCATTGATAATAATTATTGGTACGAATTACTTGACAATAATACTGAGGAAAACCGCTAACGTTTGAAATAGGAAAGTGGTAAGGTAACATAGCAGACCCAATACATGTCTAGACAAAATGACGTTTTAAATGAAATGTCGGATTAGACCAAAGGTGGTTAGACGAAATGTCTGTAGATGATATGACTAATAATAAGCCAAAATATCTTTAGACCAAAAAAATTAGACAAGTGTCCTGGTACCGATCCTCCCACCCCTACCCATCTTCATTGTTGGATAACAGGTTGGATATATTTATTATTCATCATCATTATCTGTTGCTTTGTCCAACTCTGCGTTGGGTCGGCATTCAAGACAGGCCTCTCCATCTTCTTCTGTCCTGCGACCACTCCTCTCCTTCCACCACATTCCAGTCTCTTCCTCGCTGTTCCACATCTTTTCTCACACTAATCTGCCATTGTTGTCGTGGTCTGCCCCTTGGTTTCCTACCTGGAATTTTCAATTCCATCATCCTTCTCGGTATTCTCGCTCTTTCCATCCTTTTGACATGCCTGAACAACTTTAATTTTTTCTCTCCAATTCGCTCCATTAAATTCCTCACGCCTACTTGATCTCTGATATCCTCATTCCGTATTCGGTCCCACGTAGTCTTACTTACAATACATCTCAAAAACTTCATTTCTACAGCCTGCACAAGGCTCTCATCCTCTGTTGACAAGTTCTTTGAAATTTTCGGTAGGGTTAGACCTAGGGAAACATGAAGAGGAAAAACCAAATGTTGTTATGAATCAATTTATCAAAGTGATAATAACTTATTTTTGTCTGGAGACAAAAATAAACTATTTAAATATATGTTCTACATTCTATTCCTAATTATAAACAAATATCTGCCGAAATGCATGCCGCGAACGTCGTACACCATGCGCACTCGGTCGGTTTCAATTCAAATAAAGTGGCATGAAAACTCAAACTCGACTCCAATCTCGTAAAAAACTCGTTTTGAGTCGAGTTGAGTACAAACTACTTGACTCGACTTTTCGAGTAATCGCACATCCCAACTTTTTAGTTTTTACATTATGTTAAGTCTCAAATTCCCTTACCAGCTTATATAAGCATTGGTTTTTTATATGTCTACTAGAAAGGTTAGGGGGTCGGCTTATTCAGGTTCGGGCTATTTTCGGGACAAGATGGTTATAGTAGTTTAATATTTTTGAAACTCTTCAAACAAAATTCTTGCCACGTTGCTCAAATTACTACACTTATATCCTTTGCTCATCCCTTACTTTCACATTTAACACACTCGCAAGAACCTACCCAGGTCCTGCTGTGGTGTCCAGGCAGCTAGCAGCGGCCTGTCGTGCGGAGGCGGACTCAAAGTCTTCCTCATGGGCGGAGAGGCGAGCGGAGCCTCGGAAGAATCTTCGTGCAGACCTCCGGGGCTCGCATCCCCGGATATACCAGAGTCCCCTGACTTATCATGGCTTCGCGGGGCGTGTTGTTGCTGTTGTTGGGGTGGGAGCGGAGCCATTGGCCTTGATGACCTGGAAGACATGGACAAACATTCCTCACTGACGGCCACTCAGGGTTATCTAAACTCCGATTACCCGCTACTGAAAAACTAACTTCTAAAACAGCAGATTTTAAAGTAATTTTACCTAGTTCTGTTAGGTAATTCGGTATTCCGGTTAAATAACCGGTTATTTTTTATAACGCCAAACCGGTATACAAGTTGCTAAAACTGGTATACCGGTTTTTGGTACTAAGTGATTTGCTTTTGGTATAAACCAGTTTTTGGTAAATACAGGTTTGTTATTAACCAGTTTTTGGTATGGACTGGTATTCCAATTTTTGGTTAAACCTGGGATACCAATTTTTGGTATAAACCGGTTGTCAGTACCAGTTTTAAGTATTTACCAGTGCACTGATTTTCTGTAGTAACCGGTATACTGGTTTTCAGTATCTACAGAGTTTTGGTGAGACCGGTTATACCGGCCAGCATGCCGGTTTTTGGTGTTAACAGGTTAAGTGTTTTATCAATTGTTGGTTTAAACCGGTAAACCGATAGCCCGTATTACCGGTTAAATCTGATACCATTTCAGGTAAAACCGGCATATCGGTAAATACAGATTATATCCGGTTAACCGGTTATTTGGTATAAACCGCCATACCGGTAAATTTAAAAAATCCGGTTTTAAATCGATACCGAATAAACGGTATCGGTATTTTGACCGTTTAACGACGATTATACTGGTATTTTCAGATACCGGATACAGGTACAAAAATTTCCGTACCGAATAGGCCTAATTTTACACCAAAATGTCCCCCATTTTTTTACAAATTTGAATTTAATATTTTTCTTCAAAATCTTATTTTCTTTATTGTTGTGGAATGTGAACAACATAGAAAGAACTGCACATAGGGTTGCCAATTGTACAGTATAGTTTGATGACAAAGAGTCGTGCTGCCTTAACTCAAAGTAAAGAAGATATATATATATAAGACATGCGTTTTGAGCAAATTGTTGTTCGCTCGGCTGACTGATACCCCATGTGATTGAAATATTGGTCAGTTGTTACAGAAGTGGAAGTAAAGGGCTCAACCTACAGTCATACTTTTCCCAAATTTATTTTAAAATATCTTTTTAAAAATAAATTGTTTTTCACGATTTTGATTTTGTTAAAAAGTCAAAACAGGACTATATTTGTGATTTTTTCTGACTGATCTAAGATCAAATTTTTAAATTTTATGGCTGTAGGGATGTCCATGTATGCTTTATTGACAAATTTGCAAAGTTTTATGTATGTCGGTTGCTTTGTAGCTAAGCGAACAATACGTTTGCCAACTGCCAAATGTGTCCCATTCCCTCTTAATTCTGTGATGTTTGTCATGCTTTGTTTAAAGATTCACAATGATAAAATAAAAATAATCAGTAATCAAAAAGGTTAGTGCATTATATTTATCAACCGATAATATTGGATAACAATATCGAACGATGTCGGTAAAATTTTGCTTTTTTTACTAGTTCATAGAAGCATGGTCAAGATTGAATGTCTCTAACAGTCAAAACCAAATTTTTTCCAATAATAGTGTGAAATGTAACAGTCTCATTAGATTGAGAAAGACAAATTATTACCATCATTGGATGAGCGTAGCGAGCGTAGCGAGCGGAAGCGAAGACTTCAATTTCACTGACCCCCCAAAAAATTTAGCTCGGGTGTTTTTTTTTTCCCCGTCTGTTTGTTCGCTCGATTCCGGGCAAAAGGCATATGCGATCTTGATGAAAATTTGACCGGACCTTCGTTTTCTCTGAACTTAGAGGTGTATTGTTTTTGGGTACAATCGAAGAAATATTTCTCATGAATATCGTACTTTTACGATTTTTTTCGATTTTTAGTGCGATATTTTCGTGACATTTGGGCCGATTCTGACCAAACGGGTGGGGCTAGAACGTTCATATTTCACATGAACATTAAGATTATGGTGATGTAGTACCTTTTGAAAGAAAAAGTTGAAAAAGTTAGCTAGAATCCATAGAAATAAAGGTTTTAATATTAGTTTTTCAATTTTTAGTGCGATATTTTTCGTCACATTTGGGCCGATTCTGACCAAACGGGTAGGGCTACAACGTTCAGATTTCACATGGACATTAAGGTTATGGTGATGTAGTACCTTTTGAAAGAAAAAGTTGAAAAAATTAGTCAGAATCTACAGAAATAAAGGTTTTAATATGAGTTTTTTGAAGTTTATAATACCAATTAACAAATAACAATAGAAACTTGATAACAATCACCTCCACAATGCATTCAAAAAGCACTTGCAAAGAAAAAGTGCAAACAAACGCACAAAACGCAAAAAAAAAACTTACAAAAAAAACGCTCATCCATCAACGCGGCGGGACTTTAGCGTTTTCCCAGTTTACACACATTCACGAATGGACTAGCTGCAATATGGCGGTCTATGTAAGTGCATTTTGGACCAGGTTTATCCAGAAAACATGCAGTTTGATAATATTCTTGTTATTGACTATCGTGTACATCTTTAGCTTTGTTGTCACTAAAAAAAAAACACTTAACCCTGCACAAGTGATCAAGTTGTTTGTTTAACAAACCTGAGTATCCTCTCCTCTTGAATGACAGGTACCTCCTCACAGATGTTAGCGGGTGCCGGAGTCTCTAGTGCTGACAAGAGTCTCCACGCAGTTGTGGGGGAGAACCGCGGGATCTCGAGCTGCTTCTTCGGCAGCGTAGGTCTCAGCTGGAGGGCAATGCTCCCCGCTAGAAGAGGAAGATTTGTCAGTACAAGTCTAGGCATAGCAAGAATTTTTTGTACATGTCTAGACAAGAAAGTCATTGCAAATATATCAAGAAGTGGATTCATGCTTCAAAACTTCTTAGTTTCAATATTGACATGATTGTAGGTATATGTCAAGCCTACTTGAACTAACTTGACATAAACTGATTAAAATAATAAAAATAATTGTTCTATTAATTATAATTATAATTGGATGAGCGAAGCAAAGAATTCAATTTCACTGAGACCCAAAAAAATTAGCCCCGGTGTTTGTTTTTTTTATTATTTATTTTTGTCTTGTTTGTTTGCTCTCTACCGGGCAAACGGCATATGCGATCCTGATGAAAATTGGAGGGGACCTTCGAAATCTCTGAACTTACACCTGCCACGTTTTTGGGTACAATCGAAGAAATATTTCTCATGAATATCGTACTTTTACGATTTATTTTTTTTATTTTTAGCACAATATTTTTGTGACATTTGGGCCGATTATGACCAAACGGTTGGGGCTACAACATTCATATTTTACATGGACTTTAAGGTTATGGTGCTGTAGTACCTCTTGAAAGAAAAAAGTTGACAAAGTTAGCCAGAATCCATAGAATAAAGGTTTTAATATGAGTTTTTTGAGGTACATAATAACAATTATTTTAAGTATAGTTGTTAAGGTTAAGGTTAAGTCGTACCTTTCTAACCCCAACCAAAGGGTGGATGTAGGAACCGAGAGCAGTTCTTCGGGTTGGGAATAGGAACCTCTCGTAACCGGTGTCCCCCAAGGGTCATATCTAAGCCCAATATTTTTTAGTCTGTATATAAATGACCTTACTTTTAATCTAGATGGTGAATGTAAAGCAATTCTTTTTGCTGATGACACCAGTGTGATAATAATTGCAAAAAACATTCATGAATTAGTACTACTAAAACTTGAACATATCCTCAAAGAATTGGAAGCATGGTTCACAGCAAATAAAATGAAGCTGAATTGCTCTAAAACTCAAATCATGAGCTTCCAAATCAAGGGAGAACAAGACGAACACACAATCACACATAATGACATATCCATTGAGATAGTGGACCATGCAAAGTTCCTTGGCCTTACACTTGACTATATAAGTTAAAATGAATATCTCATATCGAGTGTTTGTGCAAACGTCTCAGTAGCTCATGCTTTGTGATGCGGACCCTATCTTCACAATGTGACAATAAAACTACAAAGATGGTTTACTATGCCAACGTGCAATCTCTGATCTCGTATGGAATATTATTTTGGGGTGCGACAACACATATTACAAAAGTATTTGTCTTACAAAAAGGGCCCCGAGGATTATGTTGCATCTGGGAAGAAGGGTCTCATGCCGACCATATTTTAAAGAAATTAAAATCCTTACGGTGGCATGCCTGTACATGATGGAGGCAATAATGTTTGTACATGATTTCCCAACATATTTTATTGTAAATGATGGGCTTCACAGATTCAACTCAAGAGGTAGACTCAACCTACACCAGGTGGGACATAGACTTTCTGTATTTATGCGAGTATAGGCCTCGGGTATATTTGAAATTGTCAAGTTCAAAAAGTGGGGTGCGGCCATTATGTGAAGCCATTTGTCTATAGTATTTATAGCCAACTTTTTAAAATCTGAGTGTTCAAAATAAGGGTGCGGCCATTACTCGAAGGCGGACTATAATCAAGTAAATACGGTAAGTTGCTAGATAACAATCCAGTCCATATGGGAGTTAAAGTATTCAATAAACTGCCAGATGAAATAAAACAAGTTATGCACACTTGTAGCAGAGAGACATTTAAGCTCAAAGTAAAATCATTTTTTCTGGAACATGGATTTTATACTGTAACAGAATATGTATTTTAATTATGTATAAAAAAAGGTTTATAATATTATTCTTTATTTGATGGATAGTGACTTATCCATATATGGAACACTATAAGTTTGGTTTGGAATCTGGATGTACAGTGATTTGAATCTCTGATTAATACTTAATAATTTTGTCTATTTTGTGTTTTGTGGCCAGAGTGCCATCAGGCACTGCTGTACCTAGTTATAAGTTAGTTTCCAGTTTATAGCCTATGGGATAACTTTCAATACTCTAATGTATTAATGACATTATTATGAGTGCAATAAGAAAGTCTTATGAATAATGTAACATGCTCAAATGTTAAATATAAGAATGCAAATTAAAAAAAAAAAAAATTAGCAAGTAACAATAGAAACTTGACAACACAATCACCTGCAATGCATTCAAAAGGCACTTGCAAAGGAAAAGTGGTCCTACGCAAACTAAAAACTTACAAAAAAGCTCATCCATCAACGGGACTAAAAAAAGCGTTTGCGAAGCGGCCTAGTATATATAATAAAAATAAAATAATAATATATAATATACAAATGCCCGAGTTATCTCGGACGTAGCACTGAGGGCTCGCCCCCTCAGCCCGAGAACTCGGGCGAAGCATAGAAAAGGTTAATAACGATCCTCATAACATGACAGTCCTTACAGCAGGCTTACACTGGTACGCATATGCATTGAATGTATAATATTAATTCAATACCAGTACTCAAGTGTTTAATATTGTGAGTTGCGTACTTCCGTCAACTTCTTCTTCGACTTCGCTACACAGGCTCCCCCCGGAGCCCGAGGGTGTGTGAGTAGGGGGAACCCGGTGGATGCTTGCTGCAAACCGCTCCACAGCATCCCGCTCTCCTTGCTCCATGCCGAAATAGAACGTCTTCGTCGGAACATCCCGCTCCAACGGCCTTTGTACAGTGGGAGTTATTCTATAAACAACAGAAAACAAGTTTATGTTGAACTAGGCACAAACTAACCCCTACACATCACATAGCTTTTACATACTTCACTCTACTATCTCTCTCACAAGAGGATAATGTGTGTATACTTATACTATGTATGGTCAAGCGAATAAATTACTCTACTCTACTCTACTCTACTTACTAACTTACAAATATTATTTACTCTTACATTGGAATAATAGCCCTCGTTAAAGTTTTTTTTATTGCTTTACAAACAAAAGATTTAGTAGCTTTTTTCATTCAGCTTATTGAGGACACCACACTGCATGCTCTGGTTTCAGCAATGGTTACACTGCACAGTATTTCTAGCATCAACATAAATGATTGAATGAGTGTGGTATATTAATAGTATTTTGGTTCTAGAGTTTGTATTATAGAACATACAATGATAAAAAGATATGAGATGCTTAATGGCTAGATAATGAGCAAGGCCTGTTTGGCTAAAACAGTTTCAAATTTTTTTTGTGTGTTGGATGTATGCAGTGGTGTAACTAACGGGGGTGCAGGGTCTGCGGCGCGGGGGGGGGGGGGGGCAGCAGCAAAAGTAGTGCAGTACTGATGGCAAATAGAATAGTTGTGTCTTCAAAACGTTCCCGCTTTGCCTTTGTCCTTGTCCGACCAAAGAGTTATTTTTTCTTTGTTTGTACCATCCCTCGCTTGTAACAATTCCGTGGTCAAGCTGCACCACACCATTATGGACAAAAGAGTTATTTCAGTTCAAGTTTCAATTCTTATTTCCTAAAATATGCAAAAAAAAACACGTTGAAAACGAGTCTATCTTTTCAAATTCCTTTCGTTTGAAGAAGGGGTTGCTCTCATGTGGACGTATGACAGTGTCAGTGTGACTGTGCTGAGTGAACCAGTGTGCACTGTGATGCATTTAGTTTACATTGCACATACGCAAGTAAATGTAAATATGAAACCTTTTAAAAGCACGGTTTTAAGTGGTTCTCAAAAACAGAAGAAACGGAAAGAAATTGAAATTTAATTTGTTTTTTCTCTAGCAACCAGTAGCCATTCAATCGAAACTTTGTATTTGAGTGGTTTGACTTTAGTGACACAGTTTGCTAAAAAAAAATGCTCAAAGACAATTGTCATGCAAAAACGCCGTGAATGAATAATGAAGTAAAAAATTACAAAATATTCCGTACAAGTTATAGGGAACCTAAGTGGGCGTTGTCTGGTTCTCTTCCGGTCAGCGTGGTATAGGCGATTAACCCGTGCCAAATGTTTTGTAAGCGATAGCGCGAGAACCCGACCACGGACCGGAATTATATTCATTCTGTAAGAAACTATAATCTTTCCTCTTTGCGTGGATATACATAACTCTGCTCTATCACAAATATTAATGACATTTGTTTTGAGTTGAAGTGAACTCTACATTTACACTGTTGCCAAACCTTCCAAACTGCTCATGAAAAAGCACGTAAAAACATTTTGTCCGTGGCATCAGCATAACATTTGGTATCCGACTTGCTTTGTGGCTACTGTGAGGTCACTGGGTTGTACTAGATTATACATTACTAATAAAATATCCTTAATGTGCCAACAAAATCTTGAATGCAAAGTACATTTAGCAACCATGGACAGGCGCGTGGTATGCGAGGATGCCACAGCTGCACTCAACGTGGCTGCGTCTCGCTTAGGTTGCCGCTCAGTCAGTGTACATTTGCGACAGCGCGCAAACATGGGTCCATTTAACTCATAATAGTTTGAATTAAGGAAGCGTCATCGAGCAAAGTAGAACGCCATCATCTTCTTCACAAAATTATGCATCTTGTGATGTTATTGGTTTAGATTTCTTTTGCGCGAGTCAAAAGATGCGGCGAGTTACATTTTCGGTCCATGCTAATTCTTATGGGCGCTGAGACCAGAGAGAACCAATTTCCTTCCCGCCTTCAAAACTTAGGTTCCCTATTCAGTGTGTGAGTAGTGAATGTTTTATTTTAAAATAACATCTTCCAGTTAACGTTTTATATTTGTCAAATATTAACGTGGGCCTAATTATAAAACTGCAAAGGTGTATGTACTTTCATTTGGCTTAATTGCATTGAAAATTCCTACGTTTATATGTGAATGAATACGTATAATTTACTAGGCAAGATCAAGCAACGTCCGATACCAACATTGGGGGAAAAGGTGAGTTTTCTCCAAAATATTTTTTTTAGGGAGGGGAGGTGACAACGAGGAGGGGGCCCAGATATTTATATTGTGGGGGGTCCCCGTCAAGTTGAGTAACGCCACTGGATGTATGCAATGATATTTAACATCTATAATAGGCTAGATCCCCAGTCTCAAATACGTCCGTACAGATGGTAGCGTAGCAAATTGAAGCGTCAATCTGACCTATTCAAGATGGCGATTTCGCGTTTCAATGTATGCTTTACATTATGTTTTAGATGCGATTAAGTATTTTTCTGGATTGCTTTGATATGGTTTTAGCTTGTGCAGCACGGGAACGCACAATCAGCAACAATAAGAAGTTATTGCATAAGCGAATTTAGTAATCATTTCGTGTTAATGGCCAATGCTCACCTGTCAACCTGACAGCCATCTTGAAAAATATTTGGGCTACAAATTGCTCCCATCTACTTAAACATACAAACTGACCAATTCAAGATGGCTTCAAATTGTTACGCCAGTGGACCAATGACTGGAGATCTAGCCTACTATAGATGTTAAATATCATTGGTTTGAGGTACGTATGTATATTTATTATTTATTTATTTCTATTATTATCTACAATATCCCTGCAGTCACCGACCAGGTTAGCCGTTGAACAGAACATATATAACATGTGGTGTAACCTCTCTTGTAAGGTACACATTCTAAAAGAAGGGATACATCAGTCTTTATGAGGCAAAATGCAGGGACACAAAATTTTGCTTTCTAGCTTTAACAATTTTAGATTTTAGATTTTTTAAAGAAATTTTGAACTTTTGCTTCTCTTACTTGATTTTTAGGAATAACATTCTGATTTTAGATTCCAAATTGGTATCAAAGTTAGATATCCCGGATATATGTGTATTTTTGTGTTTTTTTATACACAATTTGATTTTTGAACCATTACAAAAAAATCCTTCTAATCATTAGAATTTTACAAGGACCAACATTCTACCAATTCCGAACAAATCAAAGCAGCTTTTTACCCGGGTTAAAAGTATGAAAAACTGGCGGATTTAATTGTGCAGATTTTGAAAAGTGGTGGTAAGTATACTTACTGCCTACTGGCTAACTATAAGGGGTTCATTTTTTTATTTTGTTTAATTTGTGGACCGCTGATTGGCAAGCTGATGACACCAATATCTGCAAGGCTCTTTATGAACAACTTTATAGTACAAATGGAAGGTTTTCATGCTTTCCATGATGTGATGACTATGAGTGACAATAACTCGAGCGTCTACTTACATCTCCCACTGTTTCTCGGCAGATTTGCGGCCGTCCTTCCTCTGAAGTTCGTGCTTCTTGTAAGCCGAGGACGACTCCCGCCCCGAGCCATCTCCTTGGAGTCTGAGCTCGAGAGGCCCGGTAGGTTCCCGGTCCCTACTCCGACGCACGTTCTCTTTGCGCGGTTCCCTTTCTCTTCCGTTCTCCTTCCTTCTCCTCCAGTCACCTCCCTTCCCCCTCGACTCCCTCCTTCCACTACTATCACTCTTGGCATCTCCTCTCCTGTCAATCCCTTCTCTTTCATTTGACTTTTCCCTGCCTTTTCTACCATCACCACTCAACGATTCTCTTTCCCTAGATTCTCCTCGACTGGTTCGAACGTTTTCTCTGACATCCTCTTTACCACCAGACTCAAACCTTCCTCTTCTATTGCTATTGCCTACTATTGCCCTTGAGTGATCCCGCCTAATATCTTCCTCTTCTCTAATCTCTCCTCTCCCTCTCCGATTTCCTTCTCTCCTTACAGCATCGTCTCTGAACTCTCTCTCAACAAACTCCCCTCGTCCACGCCGATCATCGTCTCTTCGTACAGACTCCCTGAAATCCCTCTCTCCAAACTCTCCCCTAACTCTCCGATCATCCTCCCTCCTTAAAGACTCGTCTCTAAACTCTCCTCTCCCTCTTATACCTTCCTCTCTTCTTACAGACTCTCTGAATTCCCTTTCTCCTAACTCCCCTCTCCCTCTACGGTCCTCTTCTCTCCTAATAGATTCCCTAAACTCTCTCTCTTCAAACTCTCCCCTTCCCCGTCTATGGTCTTCCCGCCTGTCGTACCTTCCGTTAAGGTCAGTCCGTGATACAAGAGCAGCTGCGGGACTCAACCGTTGAGCCGCTTTCATTAATTCCATCTGAAACAGATTAAAGTAACGTGTAACATTAGCATATAGTAGCCTATTTGCGTTAAGCATACAACGGTTATTAAATTAAATCCATCCAGACAAATGATACTAATATCCCACAAAACTGTCTTGACATGCTTCCCTTCATTCAGGCATGCATGACTTAGTAATCAAAGGCAACTAAGGTTCATAACACAAAATAACTTGCATTTCATTCAAGTTTTGAACTGATATACTAATAACCTCTGGCCTACAATGGGAGTTAAAATATTACAGTGTATTTGATGAAAAACATTAATTTCTAATTATGAATGTATGTAGCTAGGTACCTTCTTATAAGTTTAATGCATACAGTATGCTTTTTAAAGAGAATTCTCAACTAACTTGGAATTCCGGAGTTGATAAGCTTCTGTGTACAGGTGTTGGCGAATGGGGGTGCGGTAGTTGTTGATGACGGATTCCGTTTACTCGAGGTATCACACTAAGTGAATCAATAGATGTCTTTTCCTCTCCACTCCCCCTCCGAATCTTCCCGATGTTTTGACTCTCTCTGTGGTTTCCCTTTACGTTTCGATTGTGGTCAGGGATGATTATCTTGATATTGTGTTCTGTAGCCGTCTTTGGATAATCAAGAACGTTTATTCTTATATGATCCAATCCATTCCTTGCAGGTTCTTTAATGTCATCCACGTGAATGTCTTGAACATTCCTCGTGTGATCGACATGATCGGGGACTTGGTCGGGCACACTCCTCGAAAGGTCCGCTATATTTGTCGTATGGTCGATGATTACATTCCTGGCGTGTTCTGGCATATTCCTCACTAGGTCACCCCAATCCCTGTCGTGTATCTGTACACTTCTGCGTGTGGATACATGTTGCTGGTTCTCTCATCCCGTTGCATCCCCAGCTTCTTTTGCGAGTCTAAGTCGTACGGCGAGCAGGGGGTCCAGGTTATCCAATGGTAGAGTGGCGATGGAGCCTTTTTCCCAAAAAAAATATTTTAAAATTTCTTCTTTTTCCCTTTCTAAAACCTCGGGCCCCCCTATTTTTCATTATTTTTCATTAATTTCTAAAAATTTTTTAAACTTCCTTTTTATTTTTTTGCTCTATTTTTTTGGAAAATTCCAACAACGGGCCCCGGGTTAAAAACCCTTCTGGAACGGGGTTGGGAAGGGGTTTTTTGTTTTGAAGGTTCCGTTTTTTAAAACCCAAAAATAATAAAAACTTTTTCCCTTTTTTCCCCCCCTTTCGATCTTCCCTGTTTTACCCCTTTTGGGTTTTCCCCCTTTACTTTTCTTTTGGGTGGGATGATTATTTTTATATTGGTTTGGGTTTTTTTTTGGTTAAAAACTTTTTTCTTAAAAGGGTAACATTCCTTCTTTTTTAATGAAACCAGTAATGTTTTTGGGTTTCACTACGGGGTTTTCGGGGAACCCCCTTTTAAAGGGGGCAATTTTGTCGAAAGGGGTGATGAAATTCCGTTTTTGGGGGCAATATTAAATTTCCCCAATCCCTTCGGGAATCTTAAATTTTGCTTTTTTCCCTTTTTTTGGGGGGGGGGTGGTTTCTTTTTCCCCCCGGGGGGGAGTTTCCCGGGGGTTTTTGGACTTTCTTGGGTCTTTTTCCGAGTCTTGAAAATCTGTGGCGAGGGGGGGTTTGGTTTTCCCAAAATCCGGGGGGAAAAAAAAGGAAATGGTCAAAAAAAACCCGAAACTTAAAACCCAAAATTTTTTAATTTTTTGGGTTGGTTTTTTTTTTTCCCTTTTTCTGGCGGGTTCCCTTTTCTTTTAAAGCTTTTAAAAAACTCCGCATTTGAAAAGTCGAAAAATTTCACGGGGTTGTTTTTTTTCAAAAAGGGGAAAATTAAAAAAAAGTAGCCCAAAAAAATTGAAAAAAAAAAAAATTTGGGGTTAAAAAAAACCAAAAAAGTTTTTTTCTTAATTTTACAAAAAAAACCCAAAAGAAAGCGGGTTTGGTTTTTTTTAAACTATTTTAAAAATTAAGGGCCTTTTAACAATTTTGGTTTCCATAAAAAGGCAAATAAAAATTTAAAGAGAATCTTAAAATTAAAAATTAAAAAGCCCAAAAATTTTTTTAATTTGTTAAATAAAGGAGCCCCCAAATTTAAAAGTTTTTGACCAATAAGGATTGCCCTATTAAAGGCCTTTTTAAGGGGAAATTTTTAAAAAAAAATTTAACCCCAAAAAATTTTTTCAAATTGTTCAAAAAATTTTTTTTTTCCAAAACCCCCCCCCCCCCCCCCCAAAAAGGGGGGGGTTTTTTAAAAGGGGGGTTTTTTTTTTTTGTTTGTTTTTTGTTTTTTTTTTGTTTGGTTTGTAAAATTTGGGGGGGGACCTTTGAAATTTGAAATTGAAATTTTTTGGACAAAAAAAATTTTTGTAAATTTGGGAAATTTTTTAAAATTTTTTTTAATGCAATTTTTTTGTGATATTGGTCCGATTCTGACCAAAGGGGGGGTTTTTTTTCTTTTGGTTTGGGGGAAACCTCCCGTGGGTGTAGGGGGTTATTATTTACTAGTAATAATAATATCAAATGGGTGGGGATACAACGTTCATATTTTACATGGACGTTAAGGTTATGGTGATGTATTACTTTTTGGAAGAAAAAGTTGAAAAAGTTGCCAGAATTCATAGAATAGGCCTAACGGTTTAATAATATAAGCACAGACACAGGTAACAGGTAGGTATTTACAGGTAACAAGTAACTATAGAAACTTGACAACAATCATCTACAATGCAAACAAACAGCAAGTCTTTGGGCGTCGAGATACCTTACATACTATTGCCAATTGGTGTTTTTTAATTTTTAATTTTTTTTCAATTTTTTATTAGGACAAATTGTACATAACAACAACACAATTTTTAGTGTGTGTGTCCTTTAGTCCTTTACCATAGCTGTTAATACTACTTTATAAAAATTAACCTAATTATTATTTAACAAAAAATAATTTTGCAATGGAACTTGAAAAAGTAATGAGAAGTAACCGACGCATACAAAGAACAGTTACTTAGTAATCACTGGACAGAAATAGTCAACCAAAAAAGCTCATCCATCAACGTGACCAAAGCGATCAAAGCCTTCGCGAAGCGGCCTAGTTTTATTGTAGGATCTAAATGTCCATAAAAAAATATGTAAACTTCAGGGTGTTGTTAACAAGGTATACATACGTCTGAATTCGAAAACATTTCCAAATTTCATAAAAATATCTTCTACAAGCTTGGGAAGTGACTAAAATTTTGGTAATTATGGCATATTTAAGGACATTCTCAATCAAAACTAGATTGATTTTATTTCTTTCAGGTTATAACAGATTCAAAAATACAAATAGGTGATTCACAATTTTAAGTGTTGATGGTTGAAGTTAAAAAAATGTCCCCCGGTGAACGAGGTTATGTCCTATATCTTCCACGCAATGGTCCACTGACGCGACTGAAACCATGAAACAGATCGCTTACGACTATGGAACTGATCGCAACACAACCATCCAACAGTAAACAGTACATGTCCGTCCCTTAGCGGGACTCTAACTGGTTTCACACGAGACCAATCTCTCGAAACCCGACATGCTGGTTGCAGGGGGCAAGTTGCATGCGATCCTTGGCAAACAAAGGTTACTCTTCCATTATCTTCCTGTGTCCCTGTCTGTTGTGTTGTGCAGTGTTTGCAATGCCGAGAAACCAAAATCAGGTTTCGCAGGTGGACAGAGATAGACACTATAGGTTTAATGCCATACACATGCAACCAATTAAGCAAATCCAATTACAAAAGTGGATGAGCAGCCCAAGTGTGGAACAAGCCGACGATGTCAAAGATCTAATATCTTAATATGTTACGGCGATAGAGCTGAACCTTGAGGGACTCTAAGGCGATAGAGCGGGCCTTGAAGAACGCCCCCTACTTACTATCAGGGCCTCGACTGTCTCCTTCAGGTGGCGGTGGAGGCGCTCTGTACTTCTTCCTGCCTCTCGATATCCGCTGCTTGGCGGGACTGTCATTGTGGTTGTGAGGGGCCGGCTGGCGGAGGTCGGGCTCGCTGCCGAAACGCTTGCTGCTCAGCTTGTTCAGACCAGCGTCTTGGTGAGACGGGCGGTGGTGAGAGCTGCTGCGAGATCGATACACTCGTTCAGAGATCTGCATCGGTAGAGAGAGGGGATGTTATTGCTAGCGAGTTACACAAACAAAGCTGATTGGTAAATTATAAATAACTAGTGTTGACAATTAAATTTGACCGGTAAATTGACTGGTCAATTGCCCGGGGGTCAATGACTGGTCAAATACTTTTGGTCAATTGACGCAAGGGACTTTTGATACATGTGAAATTTTGTTTTTAAAAACTTAAAGTTATTTGAATTTTTATATTTAAATTTGAATTTTTTTTTAAAACGATAAAATTTCTTTCTTTTTTTTTAAATTAAAAAATGTTTTTAATTAGTTTATATTTTATTTTAATTATTTTTTATTAGTAGTTTCATTAAAATTATAATAGACAAATAAAATATAATCTTCGGGGTAAGCTGAAGCGAATCGGAGAAAGGGACTGTGACAGCTCGACGATAGATGACGTGATGATATGCCCTTAATATGCTTTAAAACAACTTTTAATTAAAAGCTTGTGTCACCACAACTTTAAAAAAAATAATATAATTATTAAAAAAAATTAAATTTATGATTTTTTACATTTGAACCGTAAATTGACCGTAAATTGCCCCGTAAAATTGACGTCAATTGCCCAAATTTGAATTTGACCGGTCAAATCCCACCCCTATAAATAATGTCCAATTTTTTATTAAAAATAAATTCATTTTTATGTGGCCCCAACTTTTAGTTTTTACTGTGAAAATATAGGTAGGTATGCCTACCTACTTTAATTAAAAAGTTAAAATTATTACAAGATAATCTGCATTCTTCATTCATCAGCATGAGGCTGGTAGTGATCAACACATTTGTATTGGTATACAAATTTCAGCATACCAAACATGACCAATCCTAGCCTTAAAAAAGATTTTCACCTCCCGCTTCGTCCCATATACTAACTTCTTCCCTATCGACTGCCTCCTGCCGCTGATGGTGCCTCCGTTGTGCAGTATCGCCCCGTTGTCGGTGACGCGCAGCCTCTGGCCCGGTATTCTCTCTGGCAGCACCTTCACCTGGGGCTGCTGCGACGGAGACCGGGCTGGGGGTCGGGGGGGGGGATTAGTGAGCTTGGTGGGGGATTGCCGAGGGGCGCTGGGATGGAGGAGGGTTTGAGAGTTGGAGTTGCCCATATCACGTCAGCGACCGTAGTAAACCTGTAAGGTTACAATGAAACAAAATATAGATCGTAGATTGGGCGATATGGTGATAGAATAATGATTGATATCTCAGAATTTTGGTCACCCAGAACTAGTTCGCATAGTGGTCCTTATTTACCGCTATTCAGAATTTAAAACTCAAACTATTGACCCCCATCCCCTGTCAATTTTGATTAGGCGCAGTTTAATGTACTTTATTAATAAGTATAGTGTACATGGAACGATAAAAACACATTTTGCATTTATTTTTTGGATATTATATAATTCCACATTGAAAATGTATTTACAACAAATACATAACTATTGAAAATTTTAAAAAAAAATATATAATTATTTTGCTTGTCAAAAATAATTAGGTAAAAAAATTTTTTCATGTACCCCTTTTACCGGGGACCCCATATATCCACGTCTAATTTCACTTTTTTTTACGCAAGAAAGTGCAATATAGCGCTCATGTTTTCGACGTTGTCGCTAAAAAGTCAATAATTTTACAACAAATTTCACAGGCGTCAATGAAGAACCCCTTCTATTGATCCACACTCGGTTGCAAGAATAATCCCTTTAATAATCTGTGGGAATAAGCCAAAATAGTCAAAAAAAAATCCAATTGTGAAATAGCTAACTTACGATTAACAAAACTAATCTGATCTAGCACAGAAATTTGGGTTTTAGAAAAAAACAAGACATGAATAAATTTCCCCAATTTCACAACATAAGGGAAAGTTTTCGGAAAAACTCGAAAAAAAGGGGTAAAACAATGAATTTGAATGGGTAAGAAATGTGCGCATGTACCTATGTTGACCGTTAGCCCGAAAAGCCCGCCTCAGACAGAATGGGAAAACCCCCCCTACAAGTCGCCAACCATCGCGTATTGCGGATTGCTGACGAACGCTTAATTATTACGTGATGGCCAGAGTTCAGTTGTACTCCTTAGTGCAATCAGATTTAAATCCATAGTGCAATGTGTCACGCTAATCATGCATACATATTCTTTTTGTCACGCAAAATCATGCATGACAGATACGATTCACGTATGAGAATTATCTATTATCCCCCAAAAGCACGCTACAGATTTACACATTTCACCATCGTACGCTGACAAGGTAATGCCGAACCCCAACAAAGACCACTTGTGTATAGAATTATAGCTTTTGTTCGGGGTTTAATTTCCTCAAAGAATGAAAATGGTCCCCGAGTCCCCAAACGTAATTTCTTCAAAAATAAACTACAACGAAAAAATAAATAATTATTGGAAACGAAAAAATAAATTTTAATTCGGGAAACTCGTTATCAAGCAAGGATATTTTTTCTGCGGTTGACATTTCTGCAAAAACATCAGCCTTTTATAAATGCAACGAACAATTTGAACTCTGAGCCCCAGGTAGAATTTGACCCTCGCCTGCCCGACGATACAGATAAGAGGCAAAAACCCCCTCGCGAACATTAACTATAAAAGTACGAGTAATTTCCTGACCGAAAAAAAGGCGAGCTCGGGGGCGGGGTCGGGTATCCCTAACCCTTCCTTTACGACCCCCCCCCCCCATCACCCCGGTCACTATTTACGTGTTATGTTCCTTTTTAAAGTTACAAACTCTTAATTGATTTTTTTCTTTTCTTTTCTTTCGTCAATATCACACCCGTGTCTAAAAAAGCTAAGTAATATATCGTCCCAGTGGGGCCAAGGAAGCACAGTGATATCAGACCCGTGTCAAAGGAAGATACAGTAGATTATCAGTTTCAGGTCCAAAGGAAAACAGTAAGATATCATCCCAGGCCCAAGGGAAAATCAGTAAGATATCAAGGAAGGAAAGAAAGAAAAAGGGGAAGGAAAGGAAGAAGAGAAAAAAGGGGCCGGAAGGAAGAAAAAAAGAGGAAGGAAGAGAAGAAAAAAGGGGAAGAAAGTAAGATAAAGGGAAGGAAGAAGAAGAAAAAGTTTTTGTGTCCAAGGGAAACTACAGTAAGATACAGACCAGTGCCAAGGAATAAGTAAATAACATTCAGGTCCAAAGGGAAATACATAAGATATCAGTCCCAGTGTCCAAAGGAAATACATAAGTATCAGACCCAAATGTCAAAGGAAAAAACGTAAGAAAATCGTTTCATTCCAAGAAGCTACAGTAAGATATTCAGTTTCCCCGGCCCCAAGGAAGTACAGTAATTCAGCCCCGGTCCCAAAGGGGTACAGTAAGATAAACAATTTTGGGCAAGGGAAAATAGAGAATAAACAGTTCCAGTGTCCAAGGGAAACTCGTAAGATATCTCCCAGGGTCCAAGGAAATACGTAAAATTATCAGCCCCTAGTGTCAAAGGAAGAAAGAAGAAAAGGAAGGGGGAAACTACAGTAAAATAATCACAGTGCCAAGGAAGTCCCCGTAAGTATCAACCCAGTGTCAAAAGGGAAGTCATTTAAAATATCAGCAGTGTCAAAGGAAGTAAATAATATCAGTCCCCGGCCCCGGGGGGGGGTACGGGGGGAAAAAATCAGTCCCATGTCCCAAGGAAGTAAGTAAAAATATCAACCCTAGTGTCAAAAGGGAAAATAAAGTAAATAAACAGTCCAGTGTCCAAAGGAAACTACAGTAAGATATAATCCCCGTGTCCAAGGGAAACACAGAAGATATCAGACCCAAATGTCCAAGGAAGATACATAAGATAACAGTTTCCCGTGTCCAAGGAAGCACAGAAGATACAGTCCCGTGTCCAAGGAAGCTACAGAAGTATGTCTCAGGTTAAAAGAAGCTACGTAAGTTATCAGTATATGGTCCAAGTACAATTCGGATTAGGAGTGAAAATAAAATGTCCCATTCAGAATTGTTGCGGGTAGGGTTTTCTTGAACGAGAGAAAATTCCCACAATCTGTTCTACCCATTGTGAATAAAGAGATAAATGACCACTGTCCCCACGCCGCGAGGGTGGGGGGTTTAATCACCGTGGTCCCGAAGTAGAGTAGGAGTTTTAAATAGTATACGCCGGGGAATTTTCTCAACTTTTATTGATGATAGAAGTTGCGTCTGGAGAAATTTTTGTCACGTGGTGTAGAGATCTTCCTCTCTCGGTTTTGAAAGGGAAATAAGGAAAGATTACCCCCAGCACAGAGGCATGCGGCATGCCAATAACACAATTGCCAAAAAGGGGAAAAAGGTCAGATGAAAGCCTTTTTGGAACGCTGTAGGGAATGGCCACTTGGTGGACGAGCGAGGACGCTTCTCACATCTTTGGCTGACACTCTAAAACACACGAGGTCCAGCGTGTTCTAAGGGAGGTCAAGTTCATGTAAAACCAAAAGCACCTCTATTTGCATTTTTCAATTGAACACCACCTACCTATCTCACCGGGAACCCTTCACAAACCGCGGTCCCCGGAACTGTGTAATAGCGGAACCGACTTTAGGTACGAGTATTCCGTAATTTCAAGCTTTTAAAATTGCAGCGACGCAGACTTTTCGGTTTCAATTTACCGCGCGAGGTCATAGTTTTTATTTTATAAACCTTATATAAACGATCTCTTCCGTGGAGGTAAATTCTTGTTTGTACATATTCAGCCTGGCAAATTGACAAGAATTGTATTTATCTTCTATTGCTGCCAGTGCCACTTCTTCCAGCTGATTTACATTCACATGATGTGGTAATAATTATCATAAATTTAAAATTGTATCTACTCGTCGTTCGTAGTGGGCTGGCAATGTCCGCTTGTAGTCGTACTCGTATGCAATGCAACCGGTTATACCGCGAGAAGGTACTTGATTCTCGGCTCGTAGCAGCTAGCATGTCATAAAATGTGCCATGATGATGGAGCCTCTGCGATGGGGGTAGGCTACGTTCACGTTTGCGAGTTTTCTTTTATGATTAGACTGTTTTTAGAAACCGAAATCGAAATCACGTAATTTAAAATGCATTTCAGTTTATCAATAGCAGCAGGTAGACAATTATTGTTTCTAGTGAGAGCTGTAAAGGGGAAGAAACACTTGGTATTGCAAATCCGGATACCAGCGTGAAATTTTGCATGGAGGTAGATAAAAATATCAGATTTAAAAATCCGCCGGGAGGCAAGCGATATCTCACCCCCAACACCCCCTAAATCATCCCCTAAAATTAGAATAATTCATTGCTCTAACACAAAAAAAGAATTTTTATTCAAATTAGTTATTAAAATTATGTTTTAATGTGTTTTAACCTAATCGGCCTATTCTCATTTCCTAAACCACATTTTTTCAACCCCCATCCCTAATTGTTTATAATATTTTTACCTTGATTTCCAGCATTCACCAGTGAGGCACCTAGGGAGTTATCAGCATAGAATTTGGCATGATGGTTCATAATAACCTGAAAAATAATAATCCGCCGGGAGGCAAGCGATATTCCACCCCTTTTATTCTCTACCACCCTTAACTTTGGGAAAAACGTAAGGTAGTATTTAATACATTTTGAATATTTCAATTGATGATTAAAATTATGAGTCGATGTGTTATAGTCCAGTCAACAAATCATTTATACAAAACAAACAATTTTTTCACCCCCAAACCCAATAATCATACTTTAGTGACAAACACTGTTTAGTAAGTTACCAACATGAAATTTGGCATGGTGGTAGATAAAAATATAAGAATTACTATTCCGTTGGGAGGCAAACAATATTTCACCCCTAGTGCCCTCTATCATCCCTTAAAATTGGAATTGGTACTAGGTCGTATTCAATACATTGAAATTATTAAAATTATCCAATAATATTATGCTCAAGCATGTTTCGATCCAATCAACCTAATTTCTCGTGTTTTTTCTACCCCCACCCCTAATAGTGATTGTTTTTATCAACACTTACCAGCATGAAATTTGGAATGGTGGTAAATAAAAATATAATAATTACTATTCCGTTGGGAGGCAAACGATATTTCACCCCTCGTGCCCTCTATCATCCCTTAAAATTGGAATTGGTACTAGGTCGTATTCTATACATTGTAATTATTAAAATTATCCAATAATATTATGCTTAAGCATGTTTCCATCCAATCAACCTAATTTCTCGTGTTTTTTCTACCCCCACCCCTAACAGTGATTTTTTTCATCAACACTTATTAGCATGAAATTTGGCATGGTGATAGATAAAAATATATGAATTACTATTCCGTTGGGAGGCAAACGATATTTCACCCCTAGTGCCCTCTATCATCCCTTAAAATTGGATTAAATACTAGGTCGTATTCTATACATTGTAATTATTAAAATTATCCAATAATATTATGCTCAAGCATGTTTCCATCCAATCAACCTAATTTCTCTTGTTTTTTTTTTTACCCCCACCCCTAATAGTGATTTTTTTCATCAACACTTATTAGCATGAAATTTGGCATGGTGGTAGATAAAAATATAAGAATTACTATTCCGTTGGGAAGTAAACGATATTTCACCCCAAGTACATCCCTTAAAATTGGAAAGAGTGTTCAATGATTCGTTTTTTTCATGGGTGGTTATCTGGAAGAATGTATTCAATTAAAAATCAAATTAAAATTCAATAGTTTTAGTTTATTAATGGGGGCCGGCAGTTTGTATCTTACGTATGTTTAATTAGCCATTACTTAGGAACATTTTTAAAAATAACCATACAAACTAAAGTTTTATTTTTTTCCCCCTAGTTTTAGAATTTAATTGTTTACGCTTACCATCTTTCATTACACCGAGTATGTAGCTGGAAACTATATCTAATTGTAATTAATTAGTCTGTGTAGTAAGTGTACATTTTTTAATATTTTAACACTTGTTTGAATTATTGTTATTAAAAGTAATACAAAACTGAATTATTGAAAGGGGTAAAGTTTTAAGACTCAATATATCTACATGCTCTGAAATTTTCAAGACATTTGCACGTATCGTTCCTGAGAAAAATGTACCTTTGTATTAAAAAATGATATTCTGAGAAAACCTTTGTCAAAGTTTCGCAACTTACAGTTTGTGCATTCCTACCTCATAGTCTGAACATAATCTCTAGCTTCAAAAAAAAAATAGATTTTTAATTGAATACTTTCTTCCAGATAACCACCCATGAAAAAAACGAATCATTGAACACTCTTTCCAATTTTAAGGGATGTACTTGGGGTGAAATATCGTTTACTTCCCAACGGAATAGTAATTCTTATATTTTTATCTACACCATTCCAAAATTTCATGCTGGTAAGTGTTGATCAAAAAATCACTATTAGGGGTGGGGGTAGAAAAACTTGAGTTATTAGGTTGATTGGATCGAAACATGCTTGAGCATAATATTATTGGATAATTTTTAATAATTACAATATATAGAATACGACCTAGTACCAAATCCAATTTTAAGGGATGATAGAGGGCACTAGGGGTGAAATATCGTTTGCCTCCAACGGAATAGTAATTCATATATTTTTATCTATCACCATGCCAAATTTCATGCTAATAAGTGTTGATGAAAAAATCACTGTTAGGGGGTGGGGGTAGAAAAAACACGAGAAATAGGTTGATTGGATGGAAACATGCTTGAGCATAATATTATTGGATAATTTTAATAATTTCAATGTATTGAATACGACCTCGTACCAATTCCAATTTTAAGGGATGATAGAGGGCACTAGGGGTGAAATATTGTTTGCCTCCCAACGGAGTAGTAATTCTTATATTTTTATCTACCACCATGCCAAATTTCATGTTGGTAACTTACTAAACAGTGTTTGTCACTAAAAGTATGATTATTAGGGTTGGGGGTGAAAAAATTGTTTGTTTTGTATAAATGATTTGTTGACTGGACTATAACACATCGACTCATAATTTTAATCATCAATTGAAATATTCAAAATGTATTAAATACTACCTTACGTTTTCCCAAAGTTAAGGGTGGTAGAGAACAAAAGGGGTGGAATATCGCTTGCCTCCCGGCGGATTATTATTTTTCAGGTTATTATGAACCATCATGCCAAATTTCATGCTGATAACTCCCCAGGTGCCTCACTGGTTAAATGCTGGAAATCAAGGTAAAAATATATAAAACAATTAGGGATGGGGGTTGAAAAATGTGGTTTAGGAAATGAGAATAGGCCGATTGGGTTAAAACACATTAAAACATAATTTTAATAACTAATTTGAATAAAAATTCTTTTTTGGGTTAGAGCTATGAATTATTCTAATTTTTAGGGGATGATTTAGGGGTGTTGGGGTGAGATATCGCTTGCCTCCCGGCGATTTTTAATTCTGATATTTTTATCAACCCCATGCAAAATTTCGCGCTGGTATCCGGATTTGCAATGTTTTTCCGCTAACAGCTCTCACTATTCACGCTATCGCAGTTGTTTCGGTTGGAGAACAACTGAATGTCTTCTCGCCCATGCAGGCTTTTAATTAATTGCGACGTGCAATCCGTGAATCTAAACTGCGGTATGCGCGTAAGCCTCATTCGCTGTCGCTGTTACTCCATTCTCATCCTCATCCTCACGAAGACCCTCATCTTGATGCTTGCAAAGTTTTAGTTGCAGACTATGGTTTTCACTTTGGATTTGCTACCGTGTGATATGTTATGTTTCTATTACAACGACGAACTTCATATTATTATCATTAGTTTGCAACTACGGAGTGCGTTACCCCGGGGACATTTTGATTACTTTTTAAACTTTCCCCGGGGGACGCCACACACCAAGTATAAAAATGGATAGCGTTAGGAAGATTTCAATTGATCCCTGATAAAAATAAGCAATTTTTTTTTGTCTGTTTTTTGCTCCCGTAAAAAACGGCAAACCAAATGTTGATGAAATTGAGGGGGCCCTTTCAAAATTCGAACTTAGACCTCCCACGTTTTTTGGTACATCGAAGAAATATTTCTCTTTAAATATCGTATTTTACGATTTTTTCGATGTTCAAAACGATGTGTTCGTGATATTCGGCCCTCGACCGGGCAAACGGCTACTCCGATCTTGACAAAACAAGATTGTGGGCACTCTAAGAAATATTTCTCAAAAAAGAGTATTTTAGGGACGAGAGGTTGACATAACATCGCTGCCCCGCACTTTTCATCCCTTCCTTCACAACGAGGCGCGTATCTCTGACTAACAGACTTGCAGTCGGTCGTCTCGCTTTGTTGAAGGTAGATGGTATGCAGCATGAAACGAAACGTGAAACCGTAATAAAGAAAAATATTAATGTTCAACCGAAAAGCTCATCCATCAACGCGATTGGAAAAAGCGTTCGCGAAGCCGACTCGCCTAGAAATAATAATAGTCGCGCACCCTTTATCCAACAATGAAGTCTGGTAGGAGGTGCGAGGATCCCATCAAAGTAAAGAAATAGTAGATCCCAGGGCACTATCAAAAACGGGATTGTCCTGGGTCATGGCAGAGGCACCCCCCCCCCCCCGGCCACAGCCCCAAAAAAAACCCCACTTACACTTGACAAGTAATTCTAGTTAATTTTGTAGGGTGCCCGCTGTAGGCATACACATCAGATTTAACCGGTGTGACCCTTTCAGGTCACTAAATAGGGATATTGGGGGGAAGGACATTTTTGAAGGGGTGCCCAGGGGTATTTGAGGACTCTCAAAACCCACACAAAGAAACATTAGTTCTCTATTCAGTGATGTTTATATTTTCCGAGTTGATTGTGCGTGAATCGAACCCCCGACCTCCCGAACGTTTCAATTGTCAGCCCGAAGCGGAACTCGAAGCCACTTCCTGTTCCGAGCGGAGACTCGTCTCTTCCGAGAAGCCGAGATGACAACACGACAACATGGCTAAACAAGGTTAGTAGGTTTTCATCGAGTAGTTATGGATAGGTAGACAAGCCAGATCGCCAGACAGAAAGCTGATGAGAGGAAAGAGGAAATCGAGCCGCATGCACTTGTTTCATAATTGCCGCGCACACCTGCCACGCTGTGCTACTTACGCCACTTTCATCTCGGCTCATCGCCATTCATAACACACCCACTTGACTTGAGCTAGCGTATGCAAACACCATCACTCAAACACAGTTAGCTTTAGATCTATGTGGCGTGGATACTTGATTCAACTCGTGTGCTGTTATTGATTCCGCATAGATACATGAATGGGATGGATGGATGGATGGATGGATGGATGGATGGATGGATGGATGGATGGATGGATGGATGTCTTGTATGGATGTATGTCTTGTATGGATGTATATCTTGTATGTATGTATGTATGTATGTATGTATGTGTATGTATGAGGGATGATGGATGGTGGATGGATGGATGGATGTGGGGACTGGAAACGGCGGTGCAACACACTTTGGACATGCCCTGCAACTGCAAGAAAGATAGCCATTGCACCGAGGACTTTTTTTATCGTGGGAAATACATTAATTAATTAATTATTTATTAATTAATAATTAATTAATTATTTAATTTAAATGCGCGCACTCAGGTGTTGATGATTTCTGCTAAACGGTTGGCAATATCATTACCAAATTTTGCATCAATGGTAATATAGTACTTTTGTATTGATACCCGCACTTGGTTGCAAAAATATATCTTAAATATTCATTGCGAGACATAAGGTCAAAACGTGAAAAATGGGAAATTCAGAATGGATTTCAATTCTGGAAATTCCCACCAAACCGTTTATCTTACGATAAAACCAAATTAACCTGGGAGTTTACATTGATTAAAACGTTGATATCCAGTATGCAAATTTGCTTTAAAAAATTCTGTACACTTGGAATAAATTTCAGAAGTTGACCAAAATGAAGTAAATTATTGTGATTTCACAATTTTTTTTAATTAAATTTAAATGATTTAATTGGGAATACGCGTCTGGATATCAATATGTAAAGGTACGTGATATAGCTTTTTCAGGTTTTGTAGCATCTATTTTTTGGCAATTGCAAAACTTGTGTATGAAGTTTTTTAAAATTTTGATTTGAAATCACCATGAATAAAGGGGTTGAAAATCAACTAATAAAAAATGGTGTAAAAAATTATAGGTTACAATGTAAAATAAAATAAAATAAAATTTACGGGAAACCATATTTTTTACTTTTTAGTGAAAATACGTTTTGTGCATCATTAAAAAATGCTATTTCTTTTTACGTTAGTGTAAAAATTTGATAACGTGTTATAAAACCTTTTTCCCCCCCCCCCCCCCCCCAACCACCCCCCACTACCACATCAAAAAAGAGCCCCTAAGCTCGTCCCGCCCCACCCCCCCCAAAAAAAGAAGAAGATGAAACAACCGCCCCCTTGACACTTGATGACGGGAAATGAAGAATGTAAGTCAGTCCCCAAAGGGTTTTAAAGTCGTGAAATTTTTTCTTCTTGTGATAGGGGGCCCCAGATAATCGCCACTGGGTCCGCGCTTTGCGGTATCAAAAAAAAAACGAATCGAATTTAGCGGCATCAGTGTGAGCTGTGTGTGCCTCGTGGGCATCAGTGTGAGCTGTGTGTGCCTCGTGCGGCATCAGTGGAGCTGTGTGTGCCTCGTGGGGCATCAGTTGAGTGTGTGTCCCTCGTAGTCATAGGGGGGCTGCATTAAGAACGATTTCCAAATTTTTTAAGTGGCCACATAATCATTGTCTACAAAAGTATTCAAATGAAAACCACGCACAAAATTTTACTGTGTTTATTTATGGAGATGGGCGCTTGGCATGAGGCGAAAAAAAACGACAACCTGTAATGTATGCAGATGCATCTTTTTAATTCTTGTTTTACAACACATAGTATAAAACACTTGGGCAGTTTTTTGGGCAAAAAAAATTGCAATGGAGGCAAAACCCCCGGCGGGTTTGACGTCTACTGATTTGGGGACTGATGGGATTTTAAATTTTGTCAGATATTAAACTACTCATCAGATAAGGGAACAAAAAAATCCCTTGATAATAATTTGGGTCTGCACAGTTTTTCCCAATGTGCATTGCACTGCGAAGACTTTTAGTTTTGCAAGATCAACAATAAATCGATGTCACAAACAGGCATGTGGGTAAATAATTTTTTAAAAAGTTTAAGTTCAAGAAAGTTCGTTTAAAAAATTTTTTTCGGGAGTCGAGCAGCGTCGACGCTTGGAAAAAAGAACCAGAAACGTTTCCTAAGCGGGCTTTGAAAAGTTTAGGACTAAAAAAAAATATAAATTGTTTTGGTCTTGGTCACCCACCCACAAAAACCCTTTGGTTGTTTTAACACCTGATTGGCCTATACATACAAGATAGTATGGGTAGGTTAGGGTAGGGGAAAAGCGAAAAAAAGGTTCAAAATTTTTTGATTTTCCCCACATGATTAGTCATATGTGCATTATAGGCCTTTTGTCAAATTTTAGCTGCATTATGGTGTATTGTTTTTACTAGGAAGTTTCGAAAACGCTTTTTCAGGCGCGTTTTGGATAGCGTATTTTTTTAAAAAGGAAAAAAAAAGCGTAAAATTGCGATTTTTATGAGAAATTTTTTTTCATTGCCCCAAAATTTACCCCAATAATTAAATTTATAAAAAAAAGGGTTTCTGTAAAAAAATCTTTACAACGGATAAAGCATTAGGTGTGTTATAAGTCAAAGAAATGAAAAATAAAAAAAAAGAAAAATTGCGATTTCATAAAAAAATATTTTTGATTGCGCTCAAATTTCACACAATATATTATTCATGAAAGAAAGGTTCTGTGAAAAAATCTTTACATCGGAAAAAGCATGGGTTTTTATAAGTAAAAATCAAAGAATGTTTAAAAAATTCAAAAAAAATGTAAAATTGTGATTTTACGAAATATTTTTTACTTTTGCGCTCAAATTTCACAGGAATATAAAATTCAAAAAATTTAAAGGTTCTGTGAAAAAATTATTCAATGGGAAAAAGATGTAGGTGTTTTTTCGTTGAATAAAAAAAAATCGTAAAATTGCAATTTTATGAGAAAAAAATTTTTTTTTTGCTCTCGAATTTCACACGAATATATAAATTCAAAAAATAAAGGTTCGTAAAACATCATTACTTTCGGATAAAGCATGTGGGTTTATAAGTCGAAAAATTTTTTTAATTCAAAAAAAAAATCGTAAAAATTAGATTTTCATGAGAAATAATTTTTCGATTCGCTAAAAAACGTGAAGTTTTTGGGTTTTCAGAGATTTCGAAGGCCTCCAAAAATTTTCATCGTAATTGGAGTTGGGTTTTAACCCGGAATCATCTAACAGACACACAAAAAATACAAACAGAAAAAAAAAACCCGGATTTTTTCTCCATGTAGTGAAATTAATAATCTTCGCTTCGCCGCTACGCTCGCTACGCTACCCAAAAACTTTAAAACCCTAGTCAAATTACCCCGTAAAAGGTAAGCTACTAATCATAATGCATAGCTAATGAAAAATTTCTTACTTGTATGTTTTTTTTTTCCTCTTATATTTTTTTTTTATTTGTTTGTTTACTGGAATTTTTTACAAATTGTTTTACACTTTGTCATTGGCCCCCTAAGGAGTGCAGAGCGTAGGTATAGATAGGGATATATACGGTATGTGATAATATTTTTTATTTTACTAATTTTAAAAATAATTAGGGATATGCGGAACGTAAAAAAATTTTTCATATTTTAGACGAACTTGAATTTTTCAAAATTTTTGATTTAAAAAGGGCTTTAATTTTTTTGAAATTTAATTTGAGCTGTGAACTGAACTTTTGGAAAGTTCGAATGCCCCAACACTTAAACAGGCGGATGAAACGGTAGGCTCTTGTTGGAGGTTTGTTGATGTTTGTTGTTCGGAAAGTTGTTTTCTGAACCCTGTCTGAACGATTTCTGTTACACAAAAAACATTTTTACACCTTTTCACGGTTTAAAGGAGAAACATAACAAACGTACCCAAAATGACAAGCAATCACGAAAATACAACAATAGGGCCTACTATTTGAATTTCCCCAAACTAACCTTTAGGCCCTATTATATTATTTAGTCGCATAAAAAGAGGAAAATACCTAATGGTTTATTTTTTTGTGTCCCGGTTTTGTTTTTTGGAAGATATTAGCCCTAGCCATTTGGGACGTTTTATTGTATAAAAAATGAAAAATTATATAGGCTATGCCGGGATGAATTCAAATTTGCCCGGTAAAAATGACCTTAGTTTTAAAACCACGAAAGTTTTTTCTTTGATTTTGGTGTCGAAGTTCTACGCTGTTTTGGGCGGGTTTGGGGGGGTATGAAAGGGGGGGTTGGGGAGGAGGCAAGGCAAAACATTTTTTCCAACTGAAGTCCCGGGGCGTGATTTACGATGGCAGTACTTGTCTTTCACCCTACTAGGTTGTAAGACTCGTATGTCGCTACAACGCATTTATGCCCTTTTATTTTTAAAATTGCACGTTCAGTAATTGGGGGGTAATGTGTTTTCGAAACGCCAAACAAACAGATGATGACAGGCATATACACCCGCAGGCCATTCGCAACCCCCTATGACAAGCTCCCAAGAGTTTAAAGACTTACTTTTTGATTTTTTTATTTTCGGGGAAAAACTCCTAGGGGTTGAAAGGCCTATATGAAAATCAATCCAGAAATTGAGTATCGAAACCCCCGGGTGGCTCCCGATTTCTGGTCGGAATACCCCTTTGGATTGTTGGTGCTTTAGACCTGAAAAGATAGACCGGCAAAGGGGGCCCGGGTTCATCGCTTACGGCTTTTTTTATTTTTGAAATTTATTTTCCCAAAAATGAAGTTACCCTTTATGATATTGCTGGCTACGCCAACTTGTGGTATTTGTTTCCGATTTTTTCGAATCGCGGCTTACGTCATTTTTTGAAGGGCAAGCATCGAAACCCCTTTATTTTTCCAAACAGACCAGCCAAGTTTTTATTGCGTTGCGTTTAAGTATAGATGTCGCATTGCCTAAAACAAACAATATAGTGAAATTACAAATTAATTTAAAATAACCATTTCTATTTCGGTAGATAAATTGAGTGGAAAGCGACCATTAGAACCCTCAACAGTTTTTGTATATTTTCAGCTTTCCAAGGCTCGAGGTTTGCCAAAGGTTTTTTCCCCGGCGATCCCAAACGTTTCAGTTCACAATCTATAATATTGTTTTTCTTTTTCAATCGAAAACCGGTGAAGTTCTGCCTAAAAAACTGACTTCACTTGCCATATTTTGATTTCTATTCAAACTGTTCCATTTAAACCCCTTTTTCGTTCCCATTTTTCCCCACGGCTATTCGTTACTATTTAAACTGAAAACAGTCTGTTCTATTAGCTTCCGCCTTTTGCCTCGTGGCCCCAAAATGTGACATCTATACAATAAACACTTGTCGTCCACGACTTTGTTTTCCCCTTTTTAAGAATACCTCCCCTGGGCCCCTCGGCTGTCCGTGAAAATGGAAGATTTAGCCGAGATTTTTCATTTGAGGGGGACGGAGAGGTACTACCTCAAAATACATACAGAGTTTTGGGTTGACATGGTTCAACCAAAAGTATCGGTTCAAATTCAGGTACAACCCTAAAAGACTCCAAAATCCAAATTTCAAAAAATACTTTTGTTTGTAGGCACGTTCAGCGTGTACAGTACGTTTGTAGGCACGTTCAGCGTGTACGCTCGTATAGGCACGTTCAGCGTGTACAGTACGTTCGTAGGCACGTTCAGCGTGTACAGTACGTTTGTAGGCACGTTCAGCGTGTACAGTACGTTCGTAGGCACGTTCAGCGTGTACAGTACGTTTGTAGGCACGTTCAGCGTGTACAGTACGTTCGTTCTTGTCGGATTACACGAAGGCAAGTCAACATTTGCTGGTTCTGTTTTACCTTGACAGATAACTATAAATACTTATTTCTCGTATATAGTACTTTTTCCTAATTTGCGCGCGCACGAGTCCTCTAAGTCAACAAAAATGGTTATTTTTGGTCGATATTAAAAATTATTTGTGACCGAAAATTAAAAACAAACCATTGCCTTGTACGAGGATTGGTATTGCCTTTCTGAGAAAGCACACAAAAAATTATCTTGATCGACGCAAACATGTAGGCGTAGATCGGACAGTACGAAAGCACATGCATTTTAGGCTCGAATCATAGCGTTCCAATTTGCTAATTTGATTGAGATTTTCAACTCCGTCCAACTTCAGATTTACAATATTTACAACAACAAAAGCTCATCCCTTTTTGGATACGGATCGGATGTATGGAGGATGTAAGGAGGGAGCTTAGTTGTACTTGTATCGACTGTACAAGCTGTTTTGAGATGATCATAGGCGTGCGCAGAGATTTTCCAATGGTGGCCACAGGACAGTGCCGATCTAGAACATAATCATGGGGGGGGGGGGATTCGCGCCTGCATGTATATCCGTGGAAAAGGGACCAAGCACGGGGTGGAGCCCCCAATAAATATAGCGCCGCATACGATTTTTTTTTAAACTAGGTTTTTAGAGTGCATTTGGTGCGTTTTAGAAAAAAGTGGTGGGCTGAATGCAATACCAAAACAATGTAGTTTGTGTGCGCGTCAATTTGTTTTGTCGTCATGTCGAGCTTACAATTCACAGCATACGTGATAACATATTAACGTTTGACATTTCAGAGGTTTGCATGATAAAATAATAAATATTATTATGGAATAATATATTTTATTTTTAAAGAATCATATCGCCATACCTATGAGGGAATGACGGTGGCGGAAGAGAGACGGAGTCGATTTTTTGGGGGGTTAAACTTTTGGGGGGAGGGACTAATAGTAAAACGTATAAGAGTAAGAATGGCTATTATTTACACTTAATACCTTTCGGAATGTTTGTTATAAAACTTATTTAAAAGTGACGATGAGAGAAAAAGGTAGGTAAGGTTTCGGAAAACTAAGAAGATGTCTTAATTTTATATTTTTGATCAATTATTTTTAGTGAATTTCCAAGAACGCTGAGCTTGATTGGACCCCCCTGCCCTGCGCACGCCTATGGAGATGATCCGCAGCTAGTGTTTGGGTATTAGAGCAGGCATGACGCTATACTCACATTGAGGTGCAAACAGGTCACGATCTACAGGCATCGCATCTGGATGTTGAGGTGTTCACCAGAGTCTTGGAACCTGCAATCCAACCCATCATATGTCATTAGGCATCAAAACGAAACTAAAAAATGTTGTTTAATTAGTGGTGTATTTGACGGAAAAAGTCAGTCTCTAAAGATTGAAATACAACATTATGAAATATGAATTCACTTTTCATGCGAGCGGGATTGAGCATTTTGGGACTTCGTCTTTCATCCAACCTTTTTAAATATGTGCATAATAATGATGTATAATATCAATATTATTATTGATATGAAATAAAATTAATAAAAGGAAGAATAAATACATTCAACCATCTCACTCACAAAATAGCAACAGCAAAAGTAAAATCAAGTTTGTTTGACTGGCAATAGTTTGTATGTCTGAGAAATGTTTTACAGTCACATCTAGACCACGCTCTCGCCTGTGGAACGTGCCTGTTATGAACAGACAATTAACTGGAGACTGATAGCATAATAAATAATACTAGGCCGCTTCGCGAACGCGGTTTTTAGTCGCGTTGATGGATGAGCTTTTTTCGTTTTTAGTAAATCTCTTTACTTCTTCAAGTTCCATTGCAAAATCATTTTTGTTAAATTAGGATAATTTTTATAAAGTAGTACTAATTGTTATGGTTATACCAATTAATAGAATGTAAA
The DNA here is from genome assembly GCA_024449915.1 of Sweltsa coloradensis. Lineage (NCBI taxonomy): Eukaryota > Metazoa > Arthropoda > Insecta > Plecoptera > Chloroperlidae > Sweltsa > Sweltsa coloradensis. The sequence continues at coordinate 109,275 of JAMZAV010002671.1, forward strand.
ATATCTGGAGGCCCGAAGACTTGCTTTTTGTACGCATTGTAGCCTTGTAGGTGATTGTTGTCAAGTTTCTATAGTTACTTGTTAATTATTATACTAGGAAAAACGCTTAAGTCCCGCCCGCGGTTGTTGGATGAGGCGTAATTGGTGCATTGAGCTGCCATGTGTTATGCAGATTTTCTGTTGTTCTGTGGAAAAAGCATTACTAAGTTGAATTTTTTTAAATTAAATTAAATAAAATAAAAAATTAATTTTTTTTTTTTAATAAATTGTAATTGTCAAAAAAAGAAAAAAATCGTGAAATTGCGATTTTTAAGAAATAATTTCTCGATTGCGCTCAAGTTTAACACTTATCTACTAATTCATAAAATTAAGGTTCTGTGAAAAAAACAAAACAAGCGGATAAAGCATGTAGGTGTTATAAGTAAAAGAATTGTTTTAAAAATAAAAAAAAAAAACGGAAAATTGCGATTTTCATAAGAAATAATTTTTCGATTGGGCTCAAATTTCACACGAATATCTTAATTCATAAATAAAGGTTTGAGCAAAAATCATAACAATCGGATAAAGCATGTAGGTGTTATAAGTAGAAGAAATTTTTCAAAAATCGAAAAAAATCGTAAAATTGCGAGTTTAATGAGAAAGAATTTTTCGATTGCGCTCAAAAACGTGGCAGTTCTAAGTTCAGAGATTTCGAAGGCCTCCATAAAATTTCATCGCAATTGGTGTATCGGTTTAGCCGGAATCGTGCGGACAAACACACAAAAATACAAAAAAAAAAAAGAAAAAAAAAAACATTCCGGATTTTTTTCTCCAGTGTAGTGAAATTGAATCTTCGCTTCGCTCGCTACGCTATCCAATTAAAACCTTTATTTCTATGAATTCTGGCTAACTTTTTCTTTTTGTCTTTTAAAAGATACTACATCACCATTACCTTAATGTCCATGTAAAATATGAACGTTGTAGCCCCACCCATTTGGTCAGAAACGACCCAAATATCACGAAGGTATCGCATAAAAAATCGTAATAGTACGATATTCACGAGAAATATTTCTTCGATTATCTCAAAAAACGTGGCAAGTCTTAGTTTAGAGATTTCGAAGGTCCCCTCCAATTTTCATCAAGATCGCTTATGTCGTTTGCCCGGTAGAGCGCGAACAGACAGAAGAAGAAAAAAAGAAAAAAATAAACACCGAGCTAATTTTTTTTTGGGGGGGGGGCTCAGTGAAATTTAAGTCTTCGCTTCGCTTATCCACTAAGTGTTCCCTAAAAACTAGGCAGCTTCGCGAACGCTTTTTTTTAGTCACGTTGATGATGAGCTTTTTTGTAAGTTTTTAGTTTGCGTGGGATCTCTTTACTTTGAAAGTGCTTTTGAACGCATTGTAGGTTGTTGTCAAGTTTCTATTGTTACTTTTTTTAATTATTGTTATTATATACCTCAAAAAACTTATATTAAAATTTAAAACCATTTCTATGGATTCTGGCTAACTTTTCCCAAACTTTTTCCCTCAAAAGGTATACTACATCCCCATAACCTTAATGTCTATGAAAAAATATGAACGTTGTAGCCCCACCCGTTTGGTCAAAATCGGCCCAAATGTCACGAAAATATCGCACTAAAAATTAAAAAAATCGTAAAAAATACGATATTCATGAGAAATAATTCTTCAATTGTACCAAAAAACGTGGCAGATCTAAGTTCAGAGATTTCGAAGGTCCCCTCCAATTTTCATCACGATCGCATTTAATATATATCCCACGCAAACGGCATATGCCGTTTGCCCGGTAGAGAGCAAACAAACAGACAAGAAAAAGAAAACAAACATTGGAGCTAAATTTTTTGGGGGGTCAGTGAAATTTAAGTCTTCGCTTCGCTTCATCCAATAATATTATTCTGGTTGTGAGAGGGTCGAAGTTACGATCACCAAGGAGCCTCCCGGGAAATGTGGGAGCCCCGGGGTTCAACCCTGGTCGGGATGGATTTTTTAAATTTCTTAATTGTATTAAATATTAATGGAGAAATGGGTTACAACAGTGCAAACTGCGACACGTATAGTCTATGAGCCGGTGGGAAGTGCAAAATGCCACATAAACGTTTGTTTTCAGTTACCACACGTTGCCGGCAATCAATCGTAGCGGGCTCCGGGATTGATCTACGCGGGGAAACGGAAAACAAAGCATTAGCTAAAAGATTGTGTTTTGTTCTTTCTAGCCCCGCTCTTGCATTGTTGTTTCTCCCTTTTGGCAAACGTTCCATGTCCAGTCAGGGCAATGCAAAGCTGGTTCGCCAGGATTTCTACGTCAGGATCGCATGAGCGAGGTTTGGTCACAGGACTTTTTACATTGTGGTATCAGTGGAACTTACACTGTCATGGTGGTGACCAAACGTCGATCGTTCTGCACTCTGGTGGGAAATCTGTCACCCACCACAACAATAATGCACTGCCATCAAAATGTTGTATAAATGCCTATTTTATCAACGCCCAGACAACTGTGACCAAACCCCGATCGTTCTGCGCTCTGGTGGGAGATTAGTTTGAGCATTGCCCTTAGGAATTGGATGTATTTTTCATTAAAACACTGAAATACACGCATATTATATTCCGTAAAAAGATGCAAAACATTATTCTGATATAATTTCCCAAACCACCTAAAGATTGGTTTTTATTTATTGACGGGTTTGTTTCTCTATCGCCGATATGAGTGTAAAAATGTATTTTGTTTTGCTTAAACCCAATAGGCCTACATAAGATGATTCCCTTACCCTTATATATTATAAACTTGGCAAACACTACCGAATCTCACAATATCTTGCAAAGTTGATATGATGTTCATATCCCAAATGAACAGCAAAAGTGGGAAGCAATATATTTTTCAGCAATATTATTATATGTATTCTCTCCATATAATTCTCAAAAGCCGCCAAATATTTGTTAAACGTATACTAAAACTAGGAAAACGCTTAAGCCCCGACGCGTTGTTGGATGAGCGTATTGGTGCATTGAGCTGCCATGTGTTATGCGGATTTTCTGTTGTTGTGAAAAAATTAGTACTAATTTGAAGTTTTTTTTAAAAAAAAATTAAATTAAATTAGATAAAAATAAACTTAATTTTTAATTTTTTAATAAATCGTATAATTTTAAAAAAAAGAAAAAAACAAAAAATTGCGATTTTTATAAGAAATAATTTTTTGATTGCGCTAAAATTTTCACACGAATATAAAAAATTTATAAAATTTAAAGGGTTTCTGTGAAAAAAGTATTTCAATAAAATAAAGCATGTAGGTGTTATAAGTAAAAGAATTATTTAAAAAAAGTAAAAACCCAAAAAATTATATTTTCATGAAAAATAATTTTTTTTGATTGCGCTCAAATTCACACGGATATCTTAATTCATAAAATTAAGGTTCTGTGAAAAAATCATGAAAATCGGTTTAAGCATGTAGGTGTACAAGGAAAATAAATTTTTCAAAAAATTCGAAAAAAATCGTAAAATTGCGATTTTCATGAGAAAATATTTTTTGTTTGCGCTAAAAAACGTGGCAGTTCTAAGTTCAAAGATTTCGAAGGCCTCATAAAATTTCATCGGAAACGGAGTATCGGTTTAGCCGGAATCGTGCTGACAAACACACAAAAATACGACAAAAAAAAAAGAAAGAAGGAAGAAAAAAAAAAAACTTTCCGGATTTTTTACTCCACTGTAGTGAAATGGAATCTTCGCTTCGCTCGCTACGCTCGCTACGCTCACCCAAAAATATAGCTATCAATATCCCCACACAAGTTTGATTTTTGCAAGGTAATAAAACGAAAAAAATATGCAATTTCATTCAGTCAGTTGCATAGCAACATCAAAAGTCAAAACATGGAAATGCTTTATAAAATCCGGTCTTTTACGACGTGATGAGAATAATGTCTATGATGGGGTGTTTTGGCTGCGGAGGGGTCGAAGTGGGATGGGCACCGGTGCTTGACCTGGCTTCATGTGATGAAAGTGCGTTAACCTCCTTTCCCCCCACCGCTACGCCGCACATTCCAATTAACAACACTAAATGGGTTTCGTTAATTTATGAAAACTTTCTTTAAATATTTGGAACGTCGAAGATTGTTAGGAAAAAAACTCGCGTTGCGTCTATGCAGTAAAGATATGTGCCGACTCCTCTCCCAAGGGATGTGAAGGAGCCATGCAGAGAATGTGGGCCTGTTCAGGTGATAGGAACTAGGTTAGCCTTGCGGAGAGGATTATTGCTAGTGAGAGTCGAACCTGTCGCTTTGATATTTATAGCGTTAGACATATTTTCTATTTCAATCTGTTATCCTTTTTCTACACACAGTAAAAATCAAAAAACACAACTGATTTTCAGTGGGGGGCTTTAATTTAAAGCGGAAACCAACCAACTAACCCAGTCGGCGCCCGTGGATTATGGCCAATAAGAGACCGGCATTTTAGGAAATACAACCAACAAGTTGGACATGGCTCCACTTACGAGCGGCACCAGAATAACCAACTGCAAGGCTTACTCGGAACATTAGTCTACTGGATGGCTCCCAAAGTCACCGTTCCCCACGTTCTCAAGCCAAGACTTTTTATGACATTGATCATATCAGAAGTTTAAAATATGTTGTCTGTAGAGGGACGGGGATTCGAACCCGGGGCCTTCTGCATTGGCAGCATAGACACTAACCACTGGATCAATGAGCCGCAATCACACAGTAACAAACACAATAAGACGGTGGGTGGGCTGGATGAGGACTCGTACGAGATTCGACCCACGTCCCCTTGGTTGCTCAAACCATATGCGTTGTCAACAAGTGTGGTGTGGATTGTAATAACACTTACAAAGCAGCTCATGAGAAGGTCGCTGAACTGACCTTGGCTCGCTACTTCGCCTTGAGAGGTCACGACTATACGTTACGAAGATGCCATTTAGTTTAGCGACTGATGTTCCCAACAAAGCTAGTAAGGAATGTGTATTATCTTCGTGTGTTTAGAAACAATGTTAGAGCTCTACCGTGGCTATTTATTGTTGATAAAAAAAGCACGTTTCGGTCGCGTCCGCATTCTTTGTCAAGGGCGCCGCCGCAAGGCGAAAAGAAAAGTATCATCTTGATCTCTATAGCCACAAGAAAGAAACTGAGTGTTTTTTTGGTATTTGTTGTTAACTTTGACGTTATTGTTGACATCAGATCAGTTTAGCTTATAGGGAAATTCAACTGCTAAAACCCACAAATATATATTTCATACAGGCTAATGGAGTTATGATTTTATAGAGTAAAAGAAAAAAATCGGTTTACCATGAGCCGTGCAGATATTTTCACCCTTGGTAATTTGCGAGCTATAGGTAAAAAATCTAAGATAATACGATGCGGCGATCTTTATGCCTCGTGACAGCGGAGTATTTTGGAGGGGTAGTAATACTGCATCATTGCCGTTCTCGTGTACTTCTCTGTACATACACCGCACTATGTTTTCGTAATTTGGGCAAGTGATTTTATCAGTCATTTTCCGGAGTTGGAAATGTGACTTGTGCAGTTGGAAACTAGGGTTTACATTTTTAAAGGGCTATTTTAGATTGGTGCTATGCTCTGGACCTATTTTATCTTTGTGAAACAAAACAAGCCGAATTAATAAATTCACCAGACTATTTTCACAAATTTCGGGATAAAACATGTTTAAAAATTTGTGTTTTAAATTATCACTTTTTGTCATTGTCATTTTAGTTTCGTATTATATTATGCGCCGTTCACAACATCGCCCGGAACTGAATCTTCAAACCAAATCCCTGCTGTTCGTACAGTGCGTGTCCAAAGTGAGCGTGTGACAGAAAGAAGCTGGGATGCCATTGCCAACACCTAACAAGTCACTAAGCTTCAAAGCCAGCCTGTCGGATCAAAATAAAAACGTAATTATGATATCACTAGCGAAGCTATAAATGAATTTAGATTCGATCATAAAAATAACCAGGGCCTATAGAAACACACTTTGAGAACATTGAATTATTAAATAGTAATCAGTACGTCATTAAATAGGTAGGGGCCTATGAAGTAATACTCATTATTATGATAATTAGGTGGACCCATTTCTCATTGTCCTAATTGTTCATATTCTAACTTTAAATTTTTCCGCATTACCTCCCGTGTTTCGTACACTTTTACACACCCCATCCTGGGTTACCTCGTGATTACCCTTGATATAGCTTGATTCAAGAACATATTGTGTGGAACAAGAGGAGTAACTTTCACCCAATACAAGATGCAGACTTCAATTAAAACCAACGAGGCAGGGGTCGCGCTATTGCAGTTTACAATTTTATAGTATTTATAGTAACATTATAGACTCGCGGGGAGGGCTGGGTGGGTTCCCTTACTCGATCTCGTTGTTGGCTTTGGGGAAATAAAGTATGGCAATATTCAGGGCATCGAACAGATTTATTTTTTTTTTTTTGGGGGGGGGGGGTCGATAGAATTACTCCGGTTCGGTTCGACAAAAGTAAAAATAACAATTCGGTTCGCACTGGTTCGGACATAATCTTGTTTTCTTTGTAATTGACAAGACAAAAAGAAAAGCATCTGTAAAACATTTCAAAATCAAATTTGCTGATTAACCGAAGTTCCATATAAACGACTGTTTTTTATAAGTAATTCAGCAACACCATCTATACAAATTAAAGTGTATTGGAAAATGGAAAGGTTGCAAACCGAGATCTACAAAATTAATGTTACTAAATTATATTATTTTATAGCACGGGTCACAAACTTAATCTAGTATTGCTCTACGAGAATGTGGGTTCGTATCCCGCATAAGGCATGTTTTAATTTGTAATAGTCCTTCATCGTCATCTATTTCCACTCATCGTCTCGAATAGCCTTGTGTTTAATAGAGACGTTAAGCAACACAAATCATCATCGAACCAGTCCGATGCCTTGTTCATATGGTAATGTGTTAAATTATTGTTTGCAGCAAATAATTTGTATATTGACAGGTGATGGCCCAAAGTCAGCAAGGTTACGTCATTTGTCATGGCCAGTCCAAGATTGAAATAACAATTATAATAGTGCGTATCTTCGTCACGCAATACCCAATGAAAATATGAAAAGAAAAGTGGTATAAGTTTATCATAGGCGTGGAATACAATGCATGCAGCATGAATGAGCCACGCCACGCCACGGCACAATAATAACATTATATACAACACCTTACAAGTAAAACAATGGCATTTTAAAGAAACAACATCACAGTTTGAGCCAAATTGAATATTATGATTTATGTGAACGTCGGGGTTTAAGATCTTCGTCAGTCTGTGTCCATAAAATACACAACTGTTTTTAGTTTGGCTATACTTCGGTGATATTCGATTTATAGTGCCATTAATTATTAATAATGTGTGTTCTGGCAATTATCGTATTTTTTTTTAATCATAACTATACTACAATTAACCATATATATATAAATCTACAAATATAGTTTGGGATAATGATAATTAATAAAATATATGATCACCGACACACCTTCGCGGGTATCTCTATAACTAACCGCAATAATACAATATTTATGTTTGGTGGCCTACATTCACAACACAAAACAAATAAATGTATAATCAATTATTAACCAACAGTGTTGGCTCGAGATTTATGCGCGAGACTGTGAGTCGGGAGGTCTCAGGTTCGAATCCCGACGTGCATGGCCGGCATTCGAGCTTTAGGCGCGAGACTGTGAGTCGGGAGGTCTCAGGTTCGAATCCCGACGTGCATGGCCGGCATTCGAGCTTTATAGGCGCGAGACTGTGAGTCGGGAGGTCTCAGGTTCGAATCCCGACGTGCATGGCCGGCATTCCTGACTGAAGTTTTTATCCGAGTCAGTCGGTAATACGAATGCACATGGGATATGACTATAGCCCGACAGTCTCAGGTCGAATCCCTCACAATGCCTATCCGCATTCGCAACATACTACACGAGGGGCATATATTGCACCCTATAACAGACGAGTAATATAATGGTGAACGTAGCGTGCGAAGCGGAGTCCATTTCACCTACACTGGGAGAAAAAAATCCGAGGTTTTGTTTTTGTTTTTTTGTATTTTTGTGTTTGTCCACACGATCCGGCTAAACCGACTCAATTGCGATCAGATTGTTATGGAGGCCTTCGAAATCTCTGAACTAGAACTGCCCACTTTTTGAGCGCATTAGAGAATTAAGTAGTTTCTCATTAAAATCGCAATTTACGTTTTTTGTCGTTGTTAAACAAATTCTGCTTATGCCGGATTGTATGATTTTTTCACCAAAACTGTATTTTATGAATTAATATATTCGTGTGAACTTTGAGGCAGTCGAAATTATTCTTATGAATCGCATTCACGATTTGTTTTATAGTTTAACATGTCTCGATTAGTCGAATCCTACAGTTGTATCCGATTGTAATGATTTTTTAGCTCAGAACCTGTAACTTAGTTCGAATCATGATTGGGTCGAATTTGAGCGCAACGAAAATGAGTCTTAGAAATTCGCAATTTCTACGCTTTTTGTCGCTTAAAAAAAATTTTCCGACTGTAACATCTACATGCTTATCCCGTACCATGCCCATATTTTCACCGAACTTCATGGTTGTATGAATTTGATATATTTTGTAAATTTGAGCGCAAGACAAGTAGTTTCTCATGGAAAATCGCCAATTTAACTATTTATTTTGGTTAAAAATCATACGATCATCCACAACGCGCCTGTAAAATGCGTTAGGACCTATCCGAGTAAATAAAATCAAAAGGGGATACATACACTCCTCTCAAAAGATTATAAACTGACGATCTTACTCAACAAATCCATTTACTCCGGAGGAAAAAAATCCGGAATGTTTATCATTTGGTTACCTTTTTTTGTATTTTTGTGTGTTTGTCCACACTATTCCGGCTAAACCGATACTCCAATTGCGATCAAATTTTATGGAGGCCTTCGAAATCTCTGAACTTAGAACTGCCACGTTTTTGAGCGCAATAGAAAAATTATTTCTCATTAAAATCGCAATTTTACGTTTTTTTTTCGTTTTTAAAAAAATTCTTGCTTTATCCGATTGTTATGATTTTTTCACAAAACCTTAATTTTATGAATTAATATATTCGTGTGAAATTTGAGCGCAGTCGAAAAATTATTTCTTATGAAAATCGCAATTTTACGCTTTTTTCGTTTTAAAAAAAAATTCTCCGACTTGTAACATCTACATGCTTTATCCGATTACAATGATATTTTCACAGAACCTCATTTTTATGAATTTATATATTTGTGTAAAATTTGAGCGCAATCGAAAAATAATTTCTCATGAAAATCGCAATTTAACACTTTTTTCGTTTAAAAAATCATACGCTCATCCAACAACGCGCCTGAAAAAGCGTTAGCGAAGCTTCCTAGTAATATAAATATAAATATTTAATAAATACACATCCTCTCAAAAGATTATAACTGACGATCTTACTCCATAACTACGCAGATTTATCGGTAGGAGTGGGACTGAGGAACGGTTTCATCCAACTTTGGGTTTAGCAAAGGTTTTAGTCAGAATATCTAGCCGGCACGCACTACGACCCCACTCATCTTCATACCAGAAAAGTCAGTTTCACTTAGCCCATTGTTCTCAAATAACACCAGACAGACAGACATTGCAACAAGCGAAAAATTATTATAATTAATTATAATTACACCAATTATTTATATCACACGCACCGCCATCATCATCATCCCCACTACAGAGCTAACAAACAAATACAAATTGATAACGCAAATAATAAGATATAAACGTGATGTGATGAACCTGTGATAACGGTTAAGATTTCTCCAACCGGGGATTGGGCCCAGAACTTCCGGCTGTACATGTACTTGTGAATGTATAGCTCGTCATTACAAGTTACTAAAAGTAATACAAATTCTGATCTGTCTTTTGCTGATGATGTAATAGCACTCCCACACCCCGGCATTTAATTTTCCGGCTATTTGGAAGATGTTTGTCCCTAACCTGGCACCGAACGAAGCCAGAGAACAGTGTGATCGAACCTTGGATTTGTTTTGTAAAATGTATATTTTTAACGAGACCAAGATGGCAGTGAAATTGTTTTGATGAATCGACCCTAATTGGTTAGGAGACAGAGTTATGTTTGAGTGGCTGCTATTGGAAAGGTGTGGAAAGTGACCGAAATATTGCGTTATTAACCTGTAACCTATTGTCCAAAAAATTGCATTTATTAATACAAATTAATTGTTTATTTATATCGTGATTATCAATAATTGGCAAGTTAAAATCGAAAGCCTACTCGAGCCGGAAGTTCAGAGTTTTCCCAAGCCGGGGCAATTTTGACACCAATATGAACATCCTTTAGCGTAAAGAAAAACACGCAAAAATATTATTGAAGAGGCAACCGTTATCCCTCATGAATGAAATAAGTAAATCAACTTTCTTTTTATTTTATTTTGTATAGTATACATACACCATAGTGGCCGTAGTGGAAGTACGGTATTGATATGTACTTTGGGAAAGCTACTATGCGTGGTGTGTGAACCGCCACCTTGACCCATGGTGTTTGATTAGGACGGTGGGGGGGGGAGGAGGGGAGGGTGCAAATCATGAGATTTTGTCGTTGGTCTGCAACGTACGATGTGTGGTGTGTGGACCGCGATAATGTACATCGGAATCACGCCAACTTATCTAATTAAATGTCTGTAAAAAGTCTGTTCGGTACCATACGGCCGAACGACCAAACAGATTGAGATGAAATTTTAAACAGAAATCCGTGACCAGAAAACTGAGAACTGCTAACAAAATGAGCAAAATGAGTTGCGATTTAAATCTTCAAGAAATAATTAATTGAAAAATACACTGGAAATGTGTAGGATAGGATTTAATAAAACGACAATGCTTTTGTTTTAACGAATCTTTTTTTAAAGTCAGGCGGTGCAATGCACAACCAAGGTGTATTGAATCTTGTACGCACAAGGTTACTCAAAATTCCGCTCGGAGATTAATTAAACCTTGCAATCTTTACTCGTATTTCGTACTGGCTATGCTTTCCATAGTATTCTACAATGTTTAGTAGACCTAACTACAAAATTTAATTATAAACTAGGGAAACGCCAAAGTCGTTGTTAGACGAGTGAACGAGTCATGTGTTGAATACGCGGGAACATCAGCATACAAGTTGATTGATATATAAGTGGATTTTGAGTTTATTTGTTAAAGGGCGCGTCAACTGTAAGGCCATAATGCGCCACTCTAGCTTATGATAGGCTAGGGAGGAAAGACCAACGCTGTCTAGATCCAGTCTTATAGGTATACTCACACATGGCTCAACAACACATGGCTCACTCACTCGTCTAACAACGACTTTGGCGTTTCCCTAGTATTTACTTACAATGAGGAGGCAAACGCGTGGAGATCGTGATAATTCGTTTAAAACTATACAACAACAGTCCATTCCATGCACACAATAACAAAACACAAAGCTTCAATATCACGAAGCCAGATAATTAGCTTTATCTTTGTGTCGAGCCGCAGGAAGCTTCCTGTCAAAACTCATCGAAAGTGTTTTAGTATTTCAACCACATTTACTGAGCACATTTATTCATCAAAACATCTTCACTTATCGAAGGGATGGTGATATTCGAATGAGATGCAATTTTTACGGCATTTCATTTCGACCTATATTGCACGCATTCGGCATTCTCATCTTAAAAAGTTAAAATTTACATTGTCCTTAATAAATTGGGGAAATTGTTATCTTACCTAGGCAGAGGCTTGCCCCATGTATGATTAGGTTAATTTATTAAATGTATGAGTGGAGTTATGGATGACATAAGAGCTAATTTGTAGCTAATACATACAAATATTGTTTTAATTTTTAATGTTAAAAACACAAACGAAAATTACATTCCGAACATGTGATGGGTAAATATAAAGAGGAGTCGCTGAGGCTGACGCGGAGACAAGTTTAGGCGCTCAGCTTTATTTTTTAGGTATCGGTTTATAACACTGGTATCATATTTCACACGAACGTTAATAAAGAATCAATCTATGAGATCCAGTACTAGTATTCCTAAATTAATTCATAGATGTTTAATAACATTTGTGATCTCTGTAATTTACTCAATTTTAACGCACATTTACATAATGGATATCAACGTGTAAATCAATGTGAACGCGCAGGTTAATTTGGTTTTATCGTAAGATAAACGCGGTTTGATGGGAATTTCCTGAATTAAAATCCTTGTAAAGGATTTTTCCATTTTTTTTCATTTTTTTTTTTTTTGGGGGGGGGGCTATTTCTCGGAATGGATATTTATGGCTACATTTTTGTAACCTAGTGTGGATATATCAATAGAAAATTACTTTATTAACATTAATGCAAAATTTGGTGATACTATTACCAACCGTTCAGCAGAAATCATCAACACCTGAGTGCGCGCATTTGAGTTGGGCCAAGCTCAGTCAATTAAACATTAATTATTTGTATGCTTTTTGTTAAAGTTAGCGCTTTTAGATTGGATAAAAAATAAAAATTATTATTAAAATTAAAAATGCTTGTCAATCAAGCGACGGTTCAAGAAACCAGACTTGATGTGACATAATGCAAACAGGAGATAGTAGAAGACAGACAAGTTGTGTCGCATGCAGCCAAGCGTGTAACGTTCCTACTGTTCTTTGACTCTACTGGTCATTAATTATCGGAGGAATACAGTGAGCGAATCTTTCACGTAAGTCACTTTCACTGTCCCTTTGTTCGTCCACCTCCCATTGAACACTTTGACGGCCAAATAGTGTTTCGGGGCACATTAGATGCTCAAATGTGGGCAATTCATTTAAAATACGGCACCAAGTAGGCCTACGTATTACGTCAATGTATAAGCAGGCGGTTAGACGAAAAAAGGTCGTTTATTTTCAGGCGACACCTAACATATTTTTTATATGATGATTGCATGTGTACACACTACACTGCTAACATGATTAAACGTACAATGTGGCCACCTTAAAAATTGAATTTAATCATACAATCAGAATATTTGAGTTTATTTTAATTTACGTAAAATTGTTCTTTGTACGTTCAATGTGTCCACAAATGCAGCCCCACCCTGAAACCATTAAAATAAGAATTAAATGGAATCGTGTCCAATCTGCTTGATATGATCGGTGTTTCCAACTTAAATATGCCGGTCTCTATAGTTGGTTATTGTTGGCCCGTCGATGGTGTCGGCGCCTGCAGTGTTGGCTTGGTCTGCTTTAAATGTAATGCCCCACACTGAAAATTAGTTATGTGAATGAGTGAGTATAGACTCAAAATATGATTTTTTTTATGTATCCTAATGTTCAATTTATGGATGGATTTCTCTACAACATCGTCTAGTGGTTAAGACGCTCGTCTGGAATGCGGGAGACCCGCGTTCAAATCCCGGTCGGGGCGGACTTTTTTAATTTATAAACTTTAGTAAATAAAAATACACTATGCAGTTTCGAATAACTTCATTGCTGGACGCGAAACAAACCTCAAGGCTCAACCACCACAAACAGGCGAACAATCCCCTTCCTTCCGGTGCTCTCGCGCTTGCCCAATAAGTCTGAGAAACGTGATCTCCGGCCAAGTACGTCCTTGAGTCGCAAGTGTTTTCGCACACGAATCAAATAAGTAATGAACACACCCGTGTCAGGTGTGATTGCGACACGCACGCACTCCCGAAACACGTTCCGGTACAAATCAGCCACTAACGGCATCCGAGACAAAGATCATTACGTGTCGTGTCACCTCAAGTTTCTTTTGATTGACATCCGATTAGAAACAAATAACAATGATGAGTTTCCATCTGAAAAGTAGAAAATAAACTACTCTGGTTGATTCTAATAAATAACTACTAACTAGCTATGTTAAATTATACAGGCCACGGGAATAAGCATGAGGAAGCTGAGTATGGGAACGACGTAGATCCCACAATTCACAAGCTGCAAGTACAACCAATATCCACCGTGGAACGTGCTGAGCAGAGCTAGCGACTGGCAATAACGGCGTTTCTTGCTCAAGGAAGGAAGACGTGGAGATGGCCTGATAGTAGGCCCAGTAGCCTACCATGCCGGTGTGAATGATAATGTGAACACACAGGTATAACAGATCAGGGACATGCAGAAAGTGTCTTCGCGTCGCGTATACTTCACTTCATTGCGTTTTACAATGGGTTGGTGTGACCGTAAAATAGGAGAACAGTCATTTTTCAGTACTATGCCGCTTCGCAAACGCTTTTTCCAGTCACGCTGATGGATGAGCCTTTTTGGTTTACTATTTCGTATCTCATCACTTTTTAAGTTCAATTGCAAAATTATTTTTGTTAAATTAGGATAATTTTTATAAAGTCGTATTAATTGCAATGGTAATACCAATTTCCAATAGAATATGTAACATATATCGAGGCCCAAAGACTTGCTTCTTGTAGGTGATTATTGTCAAGTTTCTATAGTTACTTGATATTACTGGTTAATAATTTATACAACTGTAAAAGGCTTATAGTAAAACATTTATTTCTTTGAATTTTGGCCAACTTTTTCAACTTTTTTCTTTCAAAAGCCACCTACATCACCATAGGTCCATAATCTTAATGTCCATGTAAAATATAAACGTTTTAGCCCCACCAGTTTGATTAGAATCGAAATCGTAAAAGTACGATTTCTATGAGAAATAATTCTTCAAATGTCCCTTCATAACATGTCTAATTTTAGGGATTTCAAATGTTCTCCCGGTCGAGGGCCAAATATTACGAAACTATCGCATTAAAAATCGGAAAAATTCGGAAAAGTTCGATAATCATGAGAAATATTTCTTCGATTGTACCCAAAAACGTAGCAGATCTAAATTTAGAGATTTCGCAGGTCCCCTCTACCTTTCATGAAGATATCATAAAATGGCATTTGCACGGTAGAGAGCGAACAAACAAACAGACAAAAAAACACCCAATCTATTTTTCTCGGGGAAAGTGAAATTGATGTCTTCGCTTCGCTCATCCAATTACCCCCCCCCCAAACACATTCATTAATTGATTGAATACAATATTTACAAGTTATTATATTTATTTTCTTGCAATTTTCTGCGAAAAAATACGAATAGCGATCAATACCAATCAAGGAGAATGATGCAAATCCATATCACATCACATGCAAGAATCAAGCCCCCCCCCCCCCAATATAGACTTGCAATAATAGTTCAATAATATTGAGTTCAAAAATAGTTCAACATTTTATTCAAAGACAATATAACCCTAGAATGCACAAAAATTAAAGAAGCAGCAGCAATGCTCTGTGCAATCGGCAGCATCAGCCAACCAAGCTTAGAACTACACACAAGCTGGATGCCTCTATATTGGCAGATTATGTATCCAGATCTTGCCATCCAACCCCTAGCATCACTGTTGTGTCTGGCGTGGCCGGACGAAGAAGAGGGGACCCTCGTCGAAAATTCGCCAAGTATGGGAAAAAACAGTGACTTTGGTAAGTGAGTTTAATTTAAAGAAACACTCAATAAACATTATATTTCCGGGTCAAATAGCTAACGAACTAAAATATCATTAATGATATAATTATTCACGTTTTAACTAAATTCAACTGTTTAGATATGGTAAGACTATTGTACGGGATGTGCAAAAAAAGTGTTCTTGAAATGGGACATGGACCCCGCCCGATCACCAAGCTCTCATTGCCGGGGCTACACATTAGTTTTACCCTCTTCAGACTATACCTAGATTATTAGGGTGGCATGGTTAAGGGAATGCCCATGGGCTCTTTCAGAAGACTCAAGTAAAAATTTGAGAACAACTTTCAGTCAGGATTGCCGGTTGCGGGATTCGAACCCGTGACCTCCAGAATAAGAGTCACACGCTTATACGCTTCAGTTATCTACGCTGGTTACCGGTGCTTTGATCATTACCAGGGTTGTGTAATTAACACTTATGATGGACATTATTTTGTCGTGTGGCGCTAAGATTAAGTAGCCTATAAGCATGAGTTGGTTTTACTGATAATTCACACATTGCAATAATACTAGTATGTAAAATATACATAGACCTACGCTATTGTTATAGATAAAGAGAGTCTGGAAATCTCAATATTACAAAACCCCACTAACAATGGTCATTCTGTAGGCTACAATGATTTACAACAACTTGAACTGAATTTCAAGCCAAACCTTTCGACATCTTAGCGTTAAGGCCTACTTATACTTGCTAGGTTTTGGAGTATGTGCTAGCCTTACCGTTTAGGCCTACTTACTTGCTAGGTTTTGGAGTTGGTGCTAGACGCTAACCTTACCGTTTAGGCCTACTTACTTGCTAGGTTTTGGAGTTGGTGCTAGACGCTAGCCTTCCGTTTAGGCCTACTTACTTGCAAGGTTTTGGAGTTGGTGCTAGCCTTTTGGACGGTCAATTTATGTGATTTATCCACTCATTCCTGTGGACACAGGCTCGAAGAGCAGACCTCCACTAGCACCAGCACAGAGTGATTTGTAAACTCTTGTGGGAGAGGCTAGGCGGCCGGCCGGGACCTGCTAGTGAACGATGCCATTCAAGAGTTGAGCAAGCGAGCGTATTATTTGATAGCCTTGCCTCACCAACAGCAAATATTTATCAGTCGCTCGATTGCAAAAGATTATTGTATCTGATTCTGATGTCGCGCGGTTTCACCTTAAGCAATTGTTTCCCAGCGCACGCGTGTTTTTACCCAAAGAAGAAGAAGCAGAAGAGGAAAGTGAGTGAGGTGCCCTTGTTTAATTAATACCTTCCATCGTGAGATGCGTGTGCCATTGTTGCTTAAACTTTCATTAGGCAAACTGAATCTCTTGTAAGTTGTGTTTCCCACGCGGGTTTCCACACCGCGTGCGCGGCTTGGGAGTTGGGAGCTGGTCAGGGAACGGAACCCCAGTAGTCTACTACGGGCCCCTCCATGACCCTCGCCGACAAGTAAAGCATAAGGTCTAGGCATTGATTATATGCAAATCTATCCAAATCTATAATTCGTCAACAATCCAGAAGTCCCGGTATAGCTTAGGGGTAAAACATCCACCCACCCGAGTACGATACCCGGCTGAAATGTATCTTTTATATTCTGAATTGATTTCCATAATATAAAATAATATAAAAGAGAGAGAGAGAGAGAGAGAGAGAGAGAGAGAGAGAGAGAGAGAGAGAGAGAGAGAGAGAGAGAGAGAGAGAGAGAGAGAGAGAGAGAGAGAGGTCTTCCGATTCTAAATAGACCGAAGGGATCGAGGAAACAAGAGAATGTATAGATAGCGCGCGCGTTCGTAAATATGGCCGCTCGTTCGGGGTAGTCCATCGAGCTTATATTGGGTAGAGGGAGCATCGCGCATACCTGGCAGCGCGGCGAGTTGAAGCAAACATATCCACATCGCGGGCAGCGGGAAAGTCACGTGACATTGGTATCTTTTGAACTCGGCTGCTATAGCGCGCAAGGCTATAACGTTCGCGCAAGCCTACATTTTCAAGAGAATCTGTCAGTTCCCACTCTTTTTCTAAGGATTCATTCATTCAGAACTACAGCTAAGAAACAAACAATTATTTTTGTATGCAAACAACTTACTAATCGTGAATATTTGGTCGTTGTAGGTCTATGTAAATCCCCTTCTTTAGGCCAACGTCTTGATCTACACGGTTTGTGTGGGCGAAATTAAGTAATAATTAATATTTAATTATTATTAATATTGAACATGTGTATTTTGTATGTTGCATGTTATTTGTGTGAACCATTTTAATGACTTTTAACTAGATAGGATGTAATCATAGGCATAGCCGCCTAGACTATCTTTTTGCATTATCAACATTATAGCAAATTCCCATTAAAAGATATATTATATTTCCTTGTTTTTCATCGCCTTGCCTGCTGTCAACACTTTTTTATTTTTATATTGTTGTTAATTGTTGTTTTAATTGTTTAATTGTTACTCTCATATCAATTACTCATAGTTAAGTTAATTAGTTATGATATTATATTTTAAATTTTTGAAAAATAAAAATTATATTAGAACACACTGTACAAGACTTAAAATAATAAATGGATAACATTAATTTTGACACCCTATCAACAGACTTCGAATATAATATTATTATATAATATTTTTGTAGGGTGCCCACTGTAGAGACACATCAGATTTAGCCGGAATGACCCAGGTGACCCAGGTTACGCAGGTTACGATACACGTACTAGTTACGGCATCACATGTAATCCACAGCTGCTAATAAAATACAATACAATACAATACAACTAGGTATGTTGCTGATAGGACCATTGTGAAGGGATGTCCGAGAACTATTTCAGAGGATTCAATCCCTTGAATTCGATTAAGGAAAATCTTGTCAAAAACCTTCAGTTAAGATTGCTAGTCTCGACGGGAAGCGAACCCGTGAACCCGTGACCTTCCGAATCAGAGTCAAGAGGTCCGGGTTCGAATCCCGTCGAGAACGGCAATTCTACTGAAGTTTTTTTAGAAATATGATTAAGGTGTAAGCATTGGGCTTATCTCATATGACGGACGAAATATAAAGAAAAAGTAATCTAAGTAGTAAGTAAGTAAGCTCGATGGGGTAGTCTACCAGATGACAGCATAAGCGCGCAATACATGTACAAACGTTGTGATTGAACGCATATTAAAAGTGGTTTTACACTTAAAATGGAAGTAAATCCACTTAAAGTTAGTATTCGGGCCATTATGGATTGGAGAAGGATCGCGGACATTTATTGAGGGAGAAGTAGTTTTTAATGCAAACCACATCATCTTTGAGGTTGCCCAGGCAATGATGGCAAAACCATAGATATCTCAAAATGGCGGTTTGGCGTTTTAATTTATGCTTTTTTAATTCAATAAAGTATTTTACTGGATTGTTTGATATGGTTTTAGCTTGTGCAGCATGATATTGAACAAACAGAAACAATGCAAAGTTATTGCATAAGGGAATTTAGTATTTGTTTGTTTTATTTGTTATTTCATTTGGTGTCAAAGTCTAATATGCTCACCTGTCAAGCTGGCGGCCATCTTTAAAAATATTTTTTCGATTAATCGCTCCCATCTAATTAACATGCAAACTCACCCATTCAAGATGGCTTCCAATTGTCCCGGAAGTGGACCGCTGACTGCTAAAGTATAATTCACAATCAGTTCTAAGTCCTAAGGCGCAAGGTCTAAGGCGTAAGGCGTAAGTCGTAAGAAATGCTAGGCGTTTACAACAACCATACCATTTTTCATTGCTCCTGTGTATTGCGCATGCGCGTACAGTCAGCTGTGGAGTTTCCTTGTTCGTGATTGGCTCGTCGTAAGAAACCGTCGTAAGAATTGGATTTTGGGCAATTCGTTACGACATAAACCATACGCCTTGCGACTTGGGACGTGTTGTGAACGTTCTGATTGAAATACATACTCGGCAATACAAATTATTACGCCTTAGGCCTTGCGCCTTACGACTTAGAACTGGATGTGAATGATGCTTAATCTAGCCAATTATATGGGATATCTATGGGCAAAACTATGGCAAAACTATGAATGTGTGGCCTACAGTGATGTGACAGGCTGTTGGTCAGCTGTATGAATGCGTAAAGGTGTGTGTTTTTGGTTTTATTTAATAAAACCGAAATAACACCGCTAAATGGCAATAAAACCATACACTAACACCGCCAAATGGTAAAAACACCATATTCAGTTATTCACCCTAATTTGTTAAATAAAACCATATTCAACTATTTGCTTTAAAAATAACACAGTTAATTCTATTCTTACTTATAGTCACTTTTCACTACAAACTTGCCGATAAAAACAATATGCTAAAACGAAAACAATACTTGCAATAAAAAAATATTTATTCCGATTAAAATAGTGCTTGTATTATGTTTTCACTTCTTTAATTTCTGCAGGAGCAATCACTTGGTGGTATATGCGAGACAAAACTCGCATCTGTACAGTTTGACAAAAAAATTCGTACACCAACTGTTATTTTCAGAAAACTATTTTAGCTATAGTCAAGTTATAGCTAAACCTGTTTAGAAACTATGTCCAGAAAACCGATTCTCAAAATTTAATTTTGAACGAGTCTTGTATATTAGGCTACACTTTTGTCCAAAAATCTAAATATAATTTCTAAAAGTGAGGTTATGTCCCGCCCAAAAAAATTCACAATTTGTTTTCTATTATTTTAAAGGCCTTCTTTCATTCAGCAAACTTTTCAGACATGTTTCTTCGACTTTCAAGTTATCGGCCAGAGGTGGTACAATAGCCTTAATATGTTAGGTGGTATGGTATCGTCGATGACCGTACGACGAATAGTGCATAAACTCGTATTTGTACCGTTTGACAAAAAAAATCGTACACCAACTATTATTTTCAGAAAACTATTTTAGCTATAGTCAAGTTATAGCTAAAGGTGTTTAGAAACTATGTCCAGAAAACCGATTCTCAAAATTTAATTTTGAATTCGATTTGTAGTGTACACTTTTATCAAAAAATCTAAATATAATTTCCAAGTGAGGTTATGTCCCGCCCAAAAAAATCAAATTTTTTTTTCTGTTATTTTAAAGTCCTTCTTTCATTCAGCAAACTTTTCAAACATGTTTCTTCGACTTTCAATTTATCGGCCAGAGGTGGTACAATTGCCTTAAACAAAACAATATTAAACTTATCTCACAATATTGGGGAGCGATTTTATAATTTTGGTGCACCTCCATGCTTTTGAGAATCATCAATTAAGTTATTGGATGAGCGTAGCGAGCGAAGCGAAGATTCCATTTCACTACACTGGAGAAAAAAATCCGGAATGTTTTTTTTTTTTCTTTCTGTATTTTTGTCTGTCTGTTAACACGATTCCGGCTAAACCGATACTATACTCCGATTGCGATGAAATTTTATGGAGGCCTTCGAAATCTCTGAACTAAGAACTGCCACATTTTTGAGCGCAATCGAAAAATTATTTCTCATGAAAATCGCAATTTTACGATTTTTTTCGATTTTTTAAAAATTTCTTCGACTTATAACACCTACAAGCTTTATCCGATTGTAATGATTTTTTCACAGAACCTTAATTTTATGAATTCATATATTCGTGTTAAATTTGTGCGCAATCGAATAATTATTTCTTATGAAAATTTCAATATTACGATTTTTTCCTTTGTTTAAATTACGATTAATTAAAAAAAATTAAGTAAATTTTTAATTTAATTTAATTTAATTTAAAAAAAAATCTTCAACAAAGTAATTATTTTTTCACCGAACAACAGAAAATCCGCATAACACATGGCAGCTCAATGCACCAATTACGCTCATCCAACAACGCGACGGGACTTAAGCGTTTTCCTAGTTAACAAAATATTGGTAGAGCAACGACAATGAACCTGTGTGCTTCTACACCCGGCGTCAGATCAGAAGTAAATCAAGGTATCAACAATATTCAGCCGGTCAGCCCCTGATTTACTTCTGACTCCAGTACATATTTATAAGTGACAAACACATGTGTTCTTCAAGAAAGCACATAGCGCGCTTCTCCGCCTCCCGTTAACTCAGTTGCAGTATTCGCCACTATAAAATAGCAACCACTTTGCTTGGAAACTAATGCGTTCAACTGAAATATATTTTTGAACACACTGCAAAGTGCTAACCAAAATTCGAACATGCATATTTTGAAGGGTAACGTCAAACACTAGTTATCGATGAGAAAACATACATAATGCTTGGTTCAAAAATGAATTGCTCGCCGAACAAAAATGCTATTTCCACTATCTCTAATAATCATCATTAGCAGGTTCAGTCTTCCCGCAGAGCCAGAGCCCACATGGGCTGCCTCGAGCAGGTTCAGTCTTCCCGCAGAGCCAGAGCCCACATGGGCTGCCTCGAGCAGGTTCAGTCTTCCCGCAGAGCCAGAGCCCACATGGGCTGCCTCGAGCAGGTTCAGTCTTCCCGCAGAGCCAGAGCCCACAGGGCTGCCTCGAGCAGGTTCAGTCTTCCCGCAGAGCCAGAGCCCACAGGGCTGCCTCGAGCAGGTCACTTCGCAGGCCAGAGCCACGGGTGCCTCGAGCAGGTTCAGTCTTCCGCAGAGCCAGAGCCACACGGGCTGCCTCGAGCAGGTCAGTCTTCCCGCAGAGCCAGAGCCCACACGGGCTGCCTCGAGCAGGTTCAGTCTTCCCGCAGAGCCAGAGCCCACATGGGCTGCCTCGAGATAAAATCTTGTAAAAACTTATTCCAAACAGGTATTCTTGGGTAAAAGCTGTTCCGTAGATGATAACAATAGCCCTATATCTCAATAAATCACGTCAATTATAAATAGTACCAAATATAAACTTTAACTCAACATTTCTGGGGTGTATTAAATATTATCAAATTGAGCTCCAGGAATAAGCCTAAAAGAGATTGCTGAGCAGAATGGAACGAAGACCACAATGTAGGTAACATGGTGGTGTTCTGTAATCACTACCTATATGCCAGTGTCCTTATTACCTGCAATAGAATTCTTCAATACTGTATCACGACAAAGAAATTGATGGGAAATAAATTCCCTTCTCTTTTCTCACAAACAATAATTAAACAGTAAAGAAAATAGTCACCCATGCCACGAACGAGGCTATTAGACACAGCTAAGTGAACAATGAACAATCAAACACGTTTACGTACCCCCGTTCGAATGTACACATCAGTTTTATTTTATCTTGAGTTTTGGCCTATACGCCTTTTACAGGAGGAAGGCATTGACATGGATGGATGTGATGTCAGAACACAGAAAACCTCGCCATCTGGATGTATAACACACCACATAACAAAAAACTTGTAAATCTAACAGCCAAACTTTACACAATCAAAAGCAATGAGATCTAAAAGAAATGCCAAGCTTATTTAGGCCTACCCTCCTACATTTTCGCAATCTTAATACATAAATTAACTTTGCCCTGTGACTGGATCCTTGCAAAGCGTGGCAAAATTTTATTTGCAACTATTGTTTTAAATGTAAAAGTTTGTGCAAATTTATTTTGCCAAGCTTTGCAAGGATACAGTCACAGGGCAAAGTGAATTTATGTATTAAGATTGCGAAAATGTAGGAGGGTACATAAGCTTGGCATTTCTTTTAGATTCATTGCTTTTGATTGTGTAAGGTTTGGCTGTTTTTTACAAGTTTTTTGTTATATGTGGGATCTCAGTACTTTTTCAAGTTCCATTACAAAATTATTTGTTAAAATACAATAATCTTATCAAAGTCGATTTAATTGATATGGAATTACCAATTAACAATAGAATTTAAAATATCTAGTGGTCAAAAGACTTGTTTCTTGTCAACAATGTAGGTGATTATTGTCAAGTAACTATAGTTACTTATTGATTATATTCTTGTAAAAGGCTTATATTAAAACCTTTATTTGGAAGCCTTCCAGCAAACTTTTTCTATTTTTTCTTTCAAAAGACCCTATATCACTATTACCTTAATGTCCATGTAAAATATGAACGTTGTAGCCCCACTCGTTTGGTCAGAATCGCGGGCCGATTGAAACTGACGAATTAGACCGTAGTAGTAGCAGTAGCTAGCAGTATGCTAACATCCTGAAAGTGATTTTAAACATGTTTCAAGCCATTTTTTCACCAAGAAGGAATGCTCGTACCCCAACCAAATTTGGCATGTGTTGTCAGGTACCTAAATCCCCTCGATTTTGATAAGTTTTCAAGTTCACATCTCGTTTCAAGACGGCTGGGTAACACCTCGAAATCACCCCAACTCTGCTTGCTGTATAAGGTGCTTGAGTGTGTAACGCACCGCGGCATGGCTGCGGCGCCTTAACGGGCACCTAGGTAGGCAGTTACTGCAAGCACTGCCTTCTCCATGTTACATACTGACAGGTCGTTGTAGTAAGTTGTCTAATCCTGTATGTAGTGCCTATTCCGTTGTTAACGAGTTTATCTCCATGATACATACTGACAGGTCGTTGTAGTAAGTTGTCTAATCATGTATGTAGTGCCTATTCCATTGTTAACGAGTTTCTCCATGATACATACTGACAGGTCGTTGTAGTAAGTTGTCTAATCCTGTATGTAGTGCCTATTCCGTTGTTAACGAGTTTTAATCCTTTGATATTATTTGTTCAAATCATATTATAACTTTAAAAATATTAATGTTATATACTACATGATGCCTTATGAATACAGTTTGAAAACACATATTTTTTTAGTAAGAAGTATGTTTACTTCTTCCCATTGAACTTATCTTAAACGCTGTGTACTGACGTCACGATGACTGTCCGTTTCACCAACCGAAAAAATCATTTTAAAAATTAAATATTGATTTCTAACAAAACAAAATAATAATATAATTATAACTAGGGAAACGCCAAAGTCGTTGTTAAACGAGTGAGTGAGCCATGTGTTGATTTCTTCCCCCTACCTTAGGCCTACCTAGCCTATCATAGGCTAGAGAGGCGCATTATGACCTTACAGTTGACGCGCCCTCCCATCAAACAAACACCCCCAGCGGTAAAAGGCAGACAAACAAATCAAACCAACAAAAACTCAATCATTATAAAGCCCAAGGTGAGTTCGCAAAATAGTAGTCAAACCAGAAAAATTATTAAAGAAAAGGTAGATCCTACTAACATTAAGATTGGAGTGAGTAAAATGCGCGCTACCTTCAAAGGTGGAATTTTAATTGAATGTGAAAACGAGGGGGATATAGAAAAACTAAAAGACAGTGCTACAAAGGAACTGGGAGACGAGTATGATATTGAAATTAAAACCCCGAAAAAGAAGAAACCGCGAGTGCTTATACATGAAGTTGACGAGGAAGACATTGGTGAAGAAGAAATGGTAAGAAAAATTATTTCACAAAACCAAATAGGCCTAAGCAACAAAGATGAAAATTTTCACATGAAAATAATCAACAGAAAAAAAGTTGGCCGTATGTTAACTAATATTGTACTTGAAGTGGACTTAAAAACAAGGAATTTGTTAATGAATGAAGGAAAGATTAATATGGGTTGGAAGAGATGTGATATTGAAGATTATGTGCATATCATTAAATGTCACAAATGCCAAGGATTTGGCCATTATGCAAATAACTGTAAAAACAACGTGACCTGTTCATACTGTGCGGGTCCCCACACATACCAGGAGTGTTACGCCAAGTTTAAAAACTGTATAAATTGTATACACGCTAATAAAAGATACAATATAGGTCTAGGGACAGGACATTGTGCATACGACGAAGAGTGTGCCTCTTCAAATAGGATACAGGAGAATCAGTGGAACAAACTAGAGTACGAAAGTTTTACATAGCAATCAATGGGAAAACGACCTAAAAAAGTAAACTGTAATATATACTTTACCTTAATGCACAAAGCCTAGTAAAAAACTTCGACGAAATTAGTAACCTTATAGCAATAGAACGGCCATTGATAGTAGGCATTGTGGAAACACATACAACAAACGAAATTATGGATAAAGAGCTTCGCATAATAGGCTATCGAATTTTACGTTGTGACTCGTTAAGCAGGCATACAGGAGGGGTAGTGATGTACATGAAGTGTGGAATGAAGTATGAGGAAATAGTTAATATAAAAAGTGAAAAAAACTATTGGTTAACCGGTATAAAAACGTCAATTGCAAAAAGAAAATGTGTGGTGATTACCAGCTATCATTCACCAAATAGCAGCCATGCCGAGTTTCTAGCATTCTTTGATGACATGTGTGAGGATATTGTTCGGCTAAATAATGATGCTTTCATCATTATTATGGGTGACTTTAACCTAGATGTTGCTAAATCTCACCCGTATACGCTGAAGTTATTGAACATCATAAAAATGTTTGGCTTTGTGCAAATTGTTGATAAGCCGACTAGAGTGACCCACTCAAGTAGTACAACAATCGATCTAATAATTACCAACAATGCCGAGAACATTGATTATGAAACAAGGAGTGTACCTAAAGTAAGTGACCATGAAGTGCTTTTAGTAAAATTAAAGACAGGCGATCCCATAAACGAGTGTCTAAATAAGAGGTGCGTATTAAAAATCAATGACTGGAGCAATTATGATGCAGACAATTTTCGAAGTGATTTAGCGAGGATGGATTTCAAAATGGCATCGACTGATGTCAATACGCTAGCAAATAGTTTTGTGGGCAATTTGGGTTTGGCAAAAGAAATGAACATTCCGATAAAAACTATTAGAATGAGGTTTAATTTAAAGAAAAAACCCTGGTTTAATAGCGATGTGGGAAAGTTGTTGAGTCAACGTGACTGTGCATATGAAAAAGCTAAAATCA
Organism: Sweltsa coloradensis; assembly: GCA_024449915.1. NCBI lineage: Eukaryota > Metazoa > Arthropoda > Insecta > Plecoptera > Chloroperlidae > Sweltsa > Sweltsa coloradensis. The sequence continues at coordinate 135,560 of JAMZAV010002671.1, forward strand.
CACATTTACTAGGTGACTGGGAACATTTTCGTTTATTGAGAAATAGTGCAACTAAAGCAGTGAGAAGTGCTAAATATAACTATTATCACGATAGGATCGACAATAATAGATATGATAGTTGTAATATGTGGAAAACATTGAAAGAGATGGTTGGCACCAAGGACAAGACAACAAACCCAACAGAAATAAGTTTTGAAGACGGAATTGAAGCTGATACGGTAAAAATTGCAAACAAATTTAATAATTACTTTATAGATAGTATAGATAAAGTGATAGATAGTATTGCTGAAGTTGATGTGAGTTGTATTGAAAACGATAAACTAAAAGAAACAATTGATCTGTATAAATATCAACGTGAAAAAAATTGTATGCTTGAACAGTTCAGTGAAATTACAATAAGCGAATTAAGAAAAATAGTGCTGTCGCTAAAAAACAATGGTGGGGGGACCTTTGATGGAATTAGTGTTAAGTTGTTAAAAGATGCATATCCTACGATTAAGTTTAACCTCCTTAACTTAATTAACATGTCATTAAAAACAGGAAAATTTCCTGAAGACTGGAAAGAATCTCTTATAGTTCCGATACAGAAAATTAGTAAATCTAAAACTGCCTCTGAATTTAGACCAATAAACATGTTGCCAGTTTTTGAGAAAGTATTAGAAATAGTTGTTCATAATCAGTTATATGCATATTTTGATAAAAATGACTTAATAATTGAATGTCAATCGGGTTTTAGGAAACTGCACTCATGTGAGACTGCAGTTCAACTTTTAATTTCGAAATGGACTCAAAGCATGGATAATAACCTATCAACATTAGCTGTTTTTCTTGATCTAAAGAGAGCCTTTGAGACTATAAATAGATCTAGACTTATTGAGAAATTGAGATATATGTATGGTGTAGACGGGAAGGTGCTAGATTGGATATGTGATTACCTTTGTGATAGAAGTCAGAGGACAAAATATAATGAAGTAATATCGGATGTAAAAAATATTGATGTTGGAGTTCCACAGGGGTCAGTTCTGGGTCCACTTTTGTTTCTTATTTATATGAATGATATTGAAATATGAGTAGAAAAGTGTATCTTAAACTTGTATGCAGATGAACCGTAATTTTTTTCTCGAGCAAAGATTTACAAGAAATGATTGACATTATAAATAATGAACTAAATACTGTGTCACAATGGTTAAGTATCAACTTTCTTAAACTAAATGTATTAAAATGTAAGAGTATGTTAATGGGCACTGCTAACCTAGCTGAAATAAAGATGGACATACTAGCTAACCAAGTAAAAATAGAGGATGAAGCCATCATGTTTGTTGAAGAATTTAAATACTTGGGTATAATCTTAGATAATAAGTTCCCTTACTAAAAATACTCATCACCAATTGATAACCAAATATAATAACTTCTTGTAAACCATAATAACCAATTGATAACCATTTGTAAACCACTAATAACCACCAAAGAGGCTTGTGAAATGGATGATAACCAACTGTAAACCATTTAATAACCATTTGAAAAACCTATTGCAAACCAGAACATCACCAATTGACAACCATGGTTATTATAAACCTTTTAATAACCATTTGATAACCATTTGTGAACCTCAACTAGTAATAACCAAATGGTCACCATGGTTATTAGTGGTTACTACTTTTTTCTGAGAATCTCATAACCAATACATAACCAAATACAAACCATAGATACTAGTCACCAATTGGCAACCATGGTTATTAATTGGTTTACAATAACATGAAGAACATATACAAGCCTTATCAATATAGGCCCTACTATCAATAGGGCTATATGTTGTGTTAATTTGACAAAATATATATTTATATGGTCACCTGCAATGCATGCAATTTTTAAAATAAAGACAAACACAAAAGCTGTAGGCCTATTTTGCACTGTGTAATAATGGCATAAGCTAGAAAGTCATTATTTTTTGTCAAAATACACAAACCTCTAGGTCTAATTATTTTCTAGCACAGCATAACATTATTAAAACAGTTTATTTCATAAGAATAATTTACTTGTTTAATGATAGCAATTATCGTAAAAATTGGCCCCGACTGGGCTCGAACCCAGAACCTCCGGCTTACATGACCGATGCTCTTCCAATTGAGCTATCGGTTTTGTTTGTTATCATTAAACGAGTAGGCCTATGTCCTGAAAGCAGGCTTGGCTATTGTACCACCTCTGGCCGATAATTTGAAAGTCGAAGAAACATGCCTGAAAAGTTTGCTGAATGAAAGAAGTCCTTTAAAATAACAGGGGAAAAAATGTGAATTTTTTTGGGCGGGACATAACCTCACTACTGGAAATAATTATATTTAGATTTTTGGACAATAGTGTACACATCAAATCTAGTTCAAAATTAAATTTTGAGAATCGGTTTTCTGGACATAGTTTCTAAACACCTTTAGCTATAACTTAAGCTATAGCTAAAATAGTTTTCTGAAAATAACAGTTGGTGTACGATTTTTTTTGTCAAACGGTACAAATACGAGTTTTTTTCAGTTTTGTACCGTTTGACAAAAAAATCGTACACCGCAACTGTTGTTTTCAGAAAACTATTTTAGCTATAGCTTAAGTTATAGCTAAAGATGTTTAGAAACTATGTCCAGAAAACCGATTCTCAAAATTCAATTTTGAACTAGATTTGTTGTGTACACTATTGTCCCAAAATCTAAATATAATTTCCAATAGTGAGGTTATGTCCCGCCCAAAAAAATTCACAATTTTTGTTCTGTTATTTTAAAGGCCTTCTTTCATTCAGCAAACTTTTCAGACATGTTTCTTCGACTTTCAAATTATCGCCCAGAGGTGTTACAATAGCCTTAAAAACTCTTTTCTAATATTTAATTACATAATGCTGAAGATTTTCCTCAAAAGCAATGTCTAAGACACTGTCAAGATCATTCCATAAAACATGGAAAGCTAGCTCTTCATTCTTGCTAGAACACAATATTAGTTTGAGAAGAGGTCACAATTCACAAATAAGAAAAGCAGATTTCAAGTAAACAAACTCATTGTAACATTATACAGAAAAGGTTTTGTTTTTCTGCATTCTGCAGTATACAATACAAGCGCGTGGCCCTATACCTTATATGAGCTAGCCGGCGCGCTCATACTGACACAGGTTCCGTGGCCACTTGGAGAGAGCGTCGAGCTATGGAGGAAGGAGTCCAGGGATCGAGTCCGATAGATACCAATAAAATTTAACCATCTCAAACTTCTTCCATCTAATGTGTATCTGTTACTTAGTATGTACATGTGTAAATTGAAGTCCTAAATTCGTTGAAAGTACTTATTTTTAGGAAATTTAATTCCATCTTTTTGGTTATTTGAGTGACTACTAGATCGCGCTGGTGTTCCTTACCGCTGGTTATCAATTGGTTTACAGTTGGTTATCAAATGGTTATTATATATAAACCATGGTTATCAATTGGTTTACAGTTGGTTATCAAATGGTTATTAGTTGGTGATCAAATGGTTATTAGTTGGTTTACAAACTTACTGAGCAGTGGTTTACAAATGGTTATCAATTGATAACCATTTGGTCATATTTTGAAACATTGGTTTACAAATGGTTATTAAAAGGTTACTAAAAGGTTATGTAAACCTTGGTTGCTAAATGGTTATCAATTGGTGATGAATATTTTTAGTAAGGGTTATCATTCAAAATCCATATTAATTACATTGTAGCAAAAATTAGTAAGAAGGTAGGTTATATAAGTAGAATTGGTCATCATCTGTCGTCATGGTCTAAAATGTTAATTTATAAGACAATTGTTCAACCACATTTCGATTTCTGTTCAACAATTTTTTATCAAGCTTTTAACATGGATATTGACAGACTTCAGAAATTACAAAATAGAGGTATGCGAACTATACTTAAATGTAATCGTTATGTTTCAATAACGACAATGCTGAACACTCTTCAATGGATAAATGTTAAAGAACAAATTAAGCTTAATGCAATGTTATTCATTTTTAAGATCCATCATAACTTGTTGCCAAATTACTTAGGATTGAAATTAAAGCCAATAGCATCAGTTCATGATCATAGCACAAGAGCAGCTAGAACTGGTTACTATTTGAAAGGTTGCAATAAGAAGTTAGCTAGTAAATCAATTTTTTATTCCGGTATTAGGGAATTTAACAACTTACCTTCTGTAGTTATTACTTCCATTAATGTTGCTAGTTTTAAGAGAAATTATCTCTTGCATAGAGCTCAGTCTCAGCAATGTAATTTATAGAAATAGAATACTTGTAATATAATATTATATTATTATTAGAAGGGATATGGTTATTTATTTTTTGGTATAAGGCTCCAGACTAGAAATCAAATATGTACTGATATCTAGTCAGGCCTATCTTCTGTAAGTGAAATATGTAATGTAATATGTGTGTAAAATGTGAAATATGTAATGTATTGCAATAGCTGTTGCAGCTAAATAAAGAATTATTATTATTATTGTATACCAACTAAACTTTAAAAAACTATTATTTATACGAATATAATTATCAAACTTAAATGCAAATGTTCCCGGGTACTCACCACATGACTCGCTCACTCGTCTAACTACGACTTTGGCGTTTCCCTAGTCTAGTTGGCTAAGGCGCCCTTGTAGCCGAAATGTGAAAGAAGTGGGTTCAATCCCCTGGTCGGGAAAGATATTGTAATTTCTAGATTGTATTTCAAAAATAATTAAACATGTTTTGAAATTCATATAACCCAGTGTAGTCCATCATCTGTGGCAATAGGGCCTACTATGGTAAACACAGCCAGTACGAAATACGTGTAAATATTGCAAGGTTTACTCAATCTACGAGCGGAATTTGGGGGTACCTTGACGTCCAACATTCGACAGACCTTGCATGGGCACGGCATTTCACGGCCAGGCGAATAATTTTTAAACATTGGAAGTCTATTTTTCAGTTTATTATTTCTTGTAGGTTTAAATGGAAATGCTGGTAGTGGTGTACAGCCAGAGTCATATATAAATCAAGAGGTCTGAAAGATACCTCTTTCACCGACATCTCGTGGTCAACTCTTGGTGCCATTATTTATATCGCCCTGTGAACTGCATTATCGATCGACGGAAGCCCCTAGACTATTTTGATGTTATTAATATTATTTAGGAGGCTTTGAAAGACTCTTGGTCAACAAAATAGTCAATATCTAGAAGGCACTCAGAAGTGAAATAAAATTTTATCAAAACAAAAGCATAAAACAAACTTTGGTGGTTTGCAAATAAGACTTGACAGCCAAGATAGAATTATTCGAAATTAATTAAAAACTAAGGCAAATATAAGAACTCATAGTCTTAATGCTATGCCTAGGCCAAGGTATCGATATATAATGCTCTCTTTACGTTCCATATTATATTTCTTCTAGGCTTCATAGTTTCTCTGGTGAATAGAGAATTTTTCTTTGACATTTTAGCAGCCATGTTTCTTATTTACGGCGATAATGCAGTTCACAGGGCGATATAAATAATGGCACCAAGAGTTGACCACGAGATGTCGGTGAAAGAGGTATCTTTCAGACCTCTTGATTTATATATGACCCTGGCTGTACATGTAAAAAGTAAAATTGTAGAGCCCAGTTCTGACTTAAGGGGGGGGGGGGGGGGATCAAAGGCTAGGTAGGCCTATACATTTACTCTATAACTGAAGAAACTTTGTTGCCGGTGACCAGAATCGAACCTGTGGATAGCTAGATTTGTGTTGCAACGAGTTAGCACTGCTGATGGATGATCTTACAAAATCTTGCCATAAATCTCGGGAAATTTATAACAAGTTCTTGGCAAGATGTAGGTAGCAAGATTTTTTTATTGAGGAGGGGCTTCCGTAGGCCATACATTCATCTGGATGAAGCGACGTTTCGCTGAGTCGTAGAACTTTCTTCCTCAGCAATGGTGTTAATGATTCATAATTTGCATGCATCACTGATACCTGCCTACATTAGTGAGACTGAGATGCAACTCTTGACAGCTGTTTACGCCCTGGCACTGTCTTTGAAATATAGTCTACCGTCTTTTGTTCTTCGCATGCTGCATCCACTTCGCCCACATAGGCCTGTCATCTCCCGCACGCGTTTCTCTCTTAGAATGCACCTGTCTCGTTATTCAGCGAGTAGGTCCCACGCAGTCAGCGGACTGACCATCCGTATTCCGCAATAAATGGGCTGCGGGCATGAAGGGACAAATTGTGAGAATGTGCTGATCTACAATTTCGTCGTTGTTAGACGAGTGAGCGAGTCATGTGCTGAGTACCCGGATACATTTGCATTCAAGTTGATTGATATACAAGGTAAAATGGTATGGTTTTGAGTTTACATTGTATATAAGGGCGCGGTAATTATGTATGCCATCTCGTCACCTTTTTCGATATTTTGTAGGGGGTTATGGGGAAGGTGGCGCGTCAACAGTAAGGTCATAATGCGCCTAACTCTAGCCTAATAGTCTAGGGAGGAAAGACGCCTAATAGTCTAGGGAGGAAAGACGTCTAGATCCTGCCTTCGGTAGGTGGAGGTAGGCCTAAGGACGCGCCAAAGGACTTGTTCCCGGGTACTCAACACATGACATTTATAACAACGATGTTGGTGTTTTCCTAGTCTAGTCGACCAAGGCGCCTTTATACCCGGAATGTGAGAGACCTAATTTTTCAAACCCCGGTCGGGATGGATTTTGTATCTGGATTTCATTAAAAATTATAGATATGCTTTGAAATGCATACAATACTATGGAAAACATAGCCAGTACGAAATACGATTAAAGATTGCAAGGTTTACTCAATCACCCAGCGGAATTTTGGAAAACTTGAGCGTGGAGATTTGTTATCTTAGTCACTGCAATGCACTGCTTTTTTGATAAAAATTATTTCTTCAAGAACAAAAACCATTGTCGTCAAATTAAATGTGACATTCTCAGCATTTTTTAAAATTATTATTTCTTGTGAGTTTAAATTGTAACGGATTTTGCTCAAAATGCGGCGCAATCTATTCAGCCGTTCTGGAACGAACTCACAGACATGACTCGCACACTTGTCTAACAACGACTTTGGCGTTTTCCTATAGTTAGACGAGGGAGTGGAGCGATCGAGGAACAATTCAACTCAAACGAGCCTTCGTATATGTTAGACCTAAATGTATGTCCATATGTCTGTCTGTCTGTCTGTCCGGTCCCACAGGGCCGAACGGGCAAATAGATTGAGCTGAAATTTAAAAACAGACATCCGTGACCAGGTACCTGAGAACTGTAACAAAATGAAAAAAATCCGTTGCGATTTAAATCTACAAGAAACGATAAATTGAAAAATAATCTTAAAATTTGTAGGATTTATTTTAACGACAATGGTTTTGTTTTTAAAGTAGTCATTTTTGGATGAGCGTAGCGAGCGAAGCGAAGATTCCATTTCACTACACTGGAGAAAAAAATCCGGAATGTTTTTTTTTTTCTTTTTTTCTTTCTTTCTTTCTTTTTTTTGTATTTTTGTGTGTTTGTTAACACGATTCCGGCAACTTAGAACTGCCACGTTTTTGAGCGCAATCGGAAAATTATTTCTCGTGAAAATCGCAATTTTACGATTTTTTTCGATTTTTAAAAAAATTCTTCGACTTATAACACCTACCGGTACATGCTTTTTCCGATTTCAATTATTTTTTCACAGAACCTTAATTTTATGAATTTATATATTCGTGTGAAATTTGAGCCTAATCGAATAATTATTTCTTATAAAAATCGCAATTTTTCGATTTTTTTCTTTTTTTAAAATTATGATTAATTTAGAAAAAAAAGTTTATTTTTAATTTAATTTAATTTAATTAAAAAAAAATCTTGAACTTAGAATTTTTTTTACAGAACAACAGTAAATCCACATAACACATGGCAGCTCAATGCACCAATTACGCTCATCCAACAACGCGGCGGGACTTAAGCGTTTTCCTAGTTATCGAATCATTGTGGCTGTTTCTCGATTTGGTTGATCGGGAAACACTCCCGTGGGTGTAATTGTTTTTATTTACTACTAGGAAAACGCTAAGTCCCGCCGCGTTGTTGGATGAGCGTATATGGTGCATTGAGCTGCCATGTGTTACGCGGATTTTCTGTTGTTCTGTGAAAAAATCATTACTTAGTTGAAGATTTTTTTTAAAATTTATTTAAATTTAATGAAAAATAAACTTTAATCTTTAATTTTTTTAATTAATCGTAATTTTAAAAAAGAAAAAAATCGTAAATTTTCGATTTTCATAAGAAATAGTTATTCGATTGTGCTCAAATTTCACAAGAATATATTAATTCATAAAATTAAGGTTCTGTGAAAAAATCATCAAATCGGATAAAGCATGTAGGTGTTATAAGTCGAAGAAATTTTTAAAAATCAAAAAAAATCGAAAAATTGCGATTTTGATGAGAAATAATTTTCCGATTGTGCTCAAAACGGGGCAGTTCTAATTTCAAAGATTTCAAAGACCTCCATAAAATTTCATCGCAATCGGATTATCGGTTTAGCCGGAATCGTGTTAACAAACAGAAAAAAATACAGAAAAAAAAAAAAAAAAAAAAAAAAAAAAACAATCCGGATTTTTTTTCTCCAGTGTAGTGAAATGGAATCTTTCGCTCCGCTCGCTACGCTCGCTACGCTCATCCAACAATTTAGAAATTAGAAAAGTCCGCCCCAACCGGGAATCGAATCTTGCACGCTCAAGGTACCCCCAAATTCTGCTTGGAGGTTGAGTAAACCTGAAATATTTACACGTATTTCGTACTGGCTATGTTTTCCATATTATTGTCACAGTTGATGTAGACTAAACTGCGTTATATGCAATTCAAAACATATTATTAATAATTTTTTAAATACTAGGAAAACGCCAAAGTCGTTGTTAGACGAGTGAGCGAGTCATGTGTTGAGTACCCGGGAACATTTGCATTTAAGTTTGTATAATTAATAGGGTTTTGAGTTTAGTTGGTACAAGAGCAAGCAAGTCCATAATGCACCACTCTAGCCTATGATAGGCTAGGCCTTAGGTAAAGGGATAAGAAAGGGAATGTTCCCGGGTACTAAACACAATGCCATGGCTCACTCACTCGTCTAACAACGACTTTGGCGTTTTCCTAGTCTAGTTGGCAAAGGTGCCTTTATACCCGGAATGTTTGGAGACCCAGGTTCAAACAGCGGACGTCGGTATAGATTTTTTTATTTCTGGATAATTTTATTATTTCTGGATTATAGTTACCCCTATAGAACATGTTTTTAAATGCATAGGCAATACTACGGAAAACATAGCTAGTACGAAATACGAGTAGGCTAATGATTGCAATGTTCGCTCATTTTCCGAGCGGAATTTTGGGTAATCTTGAGCGTGCAACGTTCGATACACCTAGGTCAGTGCATGAAAACTTGATTTGATAAACATGATTGTGAGTTTAAATCGTAACGGATTTTGCTCAAAATGTTAACTGCACCCTGGGATTGGTACCGGATGTCTGTTAAAAATTTCAGCGCAATCTGTTTAGCTGTTCGGCTGTGCTGGAGAGAATCTCACAGACCAAAAAACAGACCTTGTACCGTAGGACTTGCGTTGTAAGACTCGTCGCTTCGCTCCCTCGTCTAATATCATTGGTGCTTTGACATTCCAGGATGATTTTGACTTAGGCCTATAACTATATCAAATTATTTTTGTAATTGGATGAGCGAAGGGAAGACTTCATTTCACTGACCCCCCAAAAATTTAGCTCCAATGTTTTTTTTTTTTTTTTTTTTTTTTTTGTATTTTTGTCTGTTTGTTAGCAGGATTCCGGGCAAACGACACAAGCGATCTTGATGAAAATTTGAGGGGACCTTCGAAATCTCTGAACTTAGAGGTGTATTGTTTTTCGGTACAATCGAAGAAATATTTCTCATGAATATCGTACTTTTACGATTTTTTTCATTTTTTAGTGCGATATTTTCGTGACATTTGGGCCGATTCTGACCAAACGGGTGGGGCTACAATGTTCATATTATACATGGACATTAAGGTAATTGTGATGTTGTACCTTTTGAAAGAAAAAAGGTGAAAAAGTTACCCAGAATCCATAAAATAAAGCTTTTAATATAAGTTTTTTACGGTTTAGTGCGATATTTTCGTGCCATTTGGGCCGATTATGACCAAATGGGTGGGATACAACGTTCATATTATACATGGACATTAAGGTTATGGTGATGTAGTACCTTTTGAAAGAAAAAGTTGGAAAAGTTAGCCAGAATCCATAGAAATAAAGATTTTAATGTAAGTTTTTTACGGTAAATAATAACATTTGACAAGTAGACCTAGGGCCTAGCAATAGAAACTTGGCAACAATCACCTACAATGCATAGGCAGTAAAGCAAAACACTTGTAAAAGTAAAGATATCCCACGCAAACTAAAAACTTAAAAAAAGCTCATCATCAACGCGGCGGGACTTTAGCGTTTCCCTAGTTTTAAATTTTAAATCATGTGCACTTTTACTTCATTTGGTTCAGTTCGGTAAAGAGATTAGATGTTCGCTTTTGCTAAAATTGTGTAAATTTAATCAATTTAGTACCATGGATTTAAATCTCTATTCGTTTCTCAAATTGCTCCCGTTTATTGGATGAGCGAAGCGAAGACTTCAATTTCACTGACCTCCCAAAACGTTTAGCTCCAATGTTTTTTTGTTTTTTTTTGTATTTTTGTCTGTTTGTTAGCACGATTCCGGGCAAACGGCATAAGCGATCTTGATGAAAATTGTAGGGGATCTTCGAAATCTCTAAACTTAGAGGTGTATTGTTTTTTGGTACAATCGAATAAATATTTCTCATAAATATCGTACTTTTACGATTTTTTTCGATTTTTAGTGTGATATTTTCGTGACATTTGGGCCGATTCTGACCAAACGGGTGGGCTACTAGGAAAACGCTAAAGTCCCGCCGCGTTGATGGATGAGCTTTTTAAAGTTTTTAGTTTGCGTGGGATATCTTTACTTTTGCAAGTGCTTTGTTTTGTTGCCTACGCATTGTAGTGATTGTTGTCAGTTTTTTATTGTTTATTGTCAATTTTTATTATTTACCGTAAAAAACTTATATTAAAGGCTTTATATCTATGAATTCTGGCTAACTTTTTAAACTTTTTCTTTTAAAAGGTATTACATCACCATAACCTTAATGCCCATGTATAATATGAACGTTGTAGATCCACCCGTTTGGTCATAATCGACCCAAATGGCACGAAAATATCGCACAAAAAATCAAAAAACTTATATTAAAAGCTTTATTTTTATGGATTCTGGCTAACTTTTTCAACTTTTTCTTTAAAAATGTACTACATCATCATAACCTCAATGTCCATGTATAACATGAACGTTTGTAGCCCCACCCGTTTGGTCAGAATTGGCCCAAATGGCACGAAAATATCGCACAAAAAATCGAAAAAAATCGTAAAAGTACGATATTCATGAGAAATATTTCTTCGATTGTACCCAAAAACAATACACCTCTAAGTTCAGAGATTTCGAAGGTCCTGTCAAATTTTCTAAAGAAGGAATATGCCGTTTGCGGGGAAGATTAAAAAAGACAAAAAAAACAAAAAAAAAAACAAAAAAAAAAAAAAAAAAAACCCGAACTAAATTTTTTTGGGGGGTCAGTGAAATTGAAGTTTTTCGCTTCGCTCCCCAACACGTTCATATTTGACATGGCTTTAAGGTAATGTGATGTAGTATCTGTGAAAGAAAAATTTTTAAAAAAGTTAGCCAGAACCCCTAGAAATGGGTTTTTAAAATATTTTTTTTTTTGGGGGTTTAAATAAAAATTAACAAGTGCAATAGAATTGAAAACAACACCTACAATGCTTCAAAAACCCTTTGCAAAGGGAAAAGGGGGCCCTACCAAACAAAAAACTTAAAAAAAACTCACCCTAAACGCGGCGGGACTTGGGTTTTCCTAGTATGGGAAAGTCTTTATGAAATAAAAAAAAAAGCCTGTGGTATCAGCCAAAAATTATTTTACTTGGCTCGGGTTCTATAGGCTATGTCTTGCATTGCCCACATTACCACAGCACCAAGTATGATGTTCTACAGGGCTGTCTGGCCCAGGGATAAGAGCTCCAATAAAATGAAACTTGCACTTTTGCTTTGGAATGATTCCCAGACAACCCAACAACATACATTTTTCAAGTAGGGGGGCGTGGCGGGGGCGAGTCTATTTGGCCCAGATGTGAGCGGGGGGAGAACTTTTTATTGATATTCATTAGGTATTTATTGTTGTGGGGCTCTTTGGTCTTGTGGTTAGCGTATCTGCTTCCATGCAGAAGGCCCATGCTTCGATTCCCGCCAAGTGGGAAGTTTTTTAACTTCTTTTTGGGACTAAAGTCCATCATTTTTTGTTTTAGGATTTTGAAAAACGGTGACTTTGGAGCCGCCTATACGAGGCCAAAATAAATTAAAAGTTTTTCTGAATTGGCCTTGTTGATTCTGGCTAATTCCGCGGGTATTCGCACTGTCCTTACCACTGATTGCTATATTTCATTTTAAAAAAAATATTGGGTCTTTGATTTTTACGCTCACCCGTCGATTGCGTCGGGGCCACAGGGTTGGGTTTGGGCGCTTTGATTTACTTCCCCCACTGAAATCAGTTAGGGTCTATAATATAGCTTTTTTGGTGACAAAAATCAATTTATTTTTTTTTTTATTTATTTTGTTTTTTGGGCAATAATAAATAGGGATATTTTTTGTCTTTTTTTGTTTTTTTCATGTACAAATTTTTTTACAGCCCAATGTTTTTGTCATTTAAAAAAAAACGGAAAAATACTCAAAACAATCACATAGAATCAAAAACTTTTCCGGGGCTATGCCCCGAAAATTTTTAACCAAAATATTGCTGAAAAAAAGGAATTCTCAAGCTAATCTCTGCCAAATGTTCAGTGCTATTGAGCAACTAGTTTTTTTTTCTAATTTAAAAATATGAATGTAGCTGGGTTTTTGAAATAGTATTATAAAAAACTTACAAAAAATAATGCATAGGTCTGAAAAATTTTTTTGGGAAACAAAAAACTTTAAATGCTGTTAAAGGAAATTTCATCAAACTTTGAAAATCACCAAATATAGGTAAAGGGGAAAAAACTCAAATTTTGGCGCTTTTTACTACATGGACCACCTTTGAAGGCTAGTAGGTCAAAATAAGTGGATAAAAATTTAAATGTTCTTTTTAGATTTTTGCTTACTTTAAAAAGTAAAGGGAAAATTTTTTAAAAATATCTGGGAGGGGTCGCAACACTCCTGGATACTTTCAATGGAATGCCCCAAAATGGGGTTTTTTTTATTATTAGAACGAAATTTTTATCCTACATCATTATGTGATAGCCTGTGTGAATAAATTGACCACTTGCGGGGGAAAAGGGGCACAAGGGCGGGGTAGGCCTACAAACCCTAGAGGTAAAAAATTTAATAGAAAAGCCTAAAATAAATAAAAAATTAAACTTGAACTTTGTTCGAAAAAGGGTTCGTTTGTACAGGGCAGGCTTCATGGAAATGTGGTAAGTATGTGGTAGTTGGGTAGGTAGGTGGGGTGGGGCCTATGGGGCCTACCCTGTGTGACAATTCGCATACTGCTATAGTAAACTGACAAAGGTAAAATTTAAATTTTTTGAACTAAATAACTAAATAAAAAAAAATCGTAGTTTTGAGTCTATCTCACTCAGTCACATAACTGATTTCCCAGGGAGACTTTAAAACCAAACGATCAAGCCAACCCTGTAGGCCCCACGGAACAGTGTGGTGATACCAACCAAAATGATTTTTTTAAATAGAAATTAGCAACGGGGTATGGCAGTGCAACACCCCGCGGATCAACGCCAAATCAACAATGCGGATGCCCAACAGAAAAACTTTGAATTTTTTATGTCCCCTCTTCTGGACGCTCTACAGTCACCGTTTACTATTCCCTAAGAAAGAAATCCAAAAATAAAAAATTTTTTTAAAAACTTCTGTCTTAGCGGGAATCGCCCTGGCCCTTTTGCATAGGAAGAAGACCTAACCAAAAGACCAAAAAACCCACCAGTAGGGTTAAACCGGGCTACTTTACAATCCCGGGGTTATATTTTGGGATTTGACTCAGCTGTTTTTTTTGGGCCTAAAGATGGTTTTTCTTGAAAAAACATTAATTTTTTGGTGAACTGACTATTTTTTTCCCTTATTTTAAAATGTATTATCCTTACGGGGCTAAAAACCCCAAAAAATTATTTTTACCACGTGATCTATACAAAATATACATTAAAATGACCATTTAAAAAATTATATTTTCAACTGTGTTTTTAACACGAATTTTTGATTTTTTTACCCTAAATTAAAAAATTGGGTTTTTTGGGGGAAATTTCTTAAATAGGCTTTAACCGGCTTCTTTTTTGGTCCACATAGATACTGAGCATCATACCAATCAAAAATGCCCATTTATAACATCGTGTCTTGAAACGTACCCAAAATAGCCTACCCTCAAACACGAAAAAATTGCATTCCAAATCACCCCCCTTTTGGGTAATCGCATTTTTTGCCAAACTACTTCCCCAAAATTTAAAAAACAAATATAGAAAATTTTTAAAAAAAAGGCTGTGGTACTCAAAAAGGCCCAAATTTTTTTTTTGGATAAAAATCACCCAAAGGTAGGGGGGCATAAAATCGTCCCCTGTTATTTTTTAGGGGAGATTTTCCCGAGGGGACTAGCTCAAAAATTCATGTTTAAAATTTTTTTGGGGAGGTCATGGTCCCCCAATAATTTTTCTGTTTATTGCAAAATTTTATTACTAGTTAGCCTGAACAAAATATATTTTTTGATTTTAGCGGTTAAATACCCCTTTAAAAATTACAATACATCCTATCAAAGATTTTTTTTTTGAAAACCCTAATTTTTTTCCTTCACATCCTATATAAAATATCCAAAGTTGCACATAGAAATCTGTATTTTCATATGAAGTCCAAAGTTCCCCCCGTTTTCCTGGTTCAACTTTGGATTGCGAATTTAATTTTTAAATATTCACATGTAAAAAATATTGAAATTAGTGAAAACCTCACGCCAATGTGTGATATTGATTTTTTTGGGTGCGATTTAAAAAAAAGGGGAAATTTTTAAAGTAAAAAGAGTAAAATAAAAAAAAAGCGTCCAAATACGAAACTTAATTTTGTAGACCTATACCTATGGGGCCTGGGGGAAAATACCAATTAATGAAAGGGCCTATCGGTCATAGCCATGTTTTGTTTGAAGGGCCATTTAATAATAAACACATTTAAAATTCTCTAAAAAGACCTAAAGTCAAATGGTCTATCTAAAAAATTTAAATTTAAATTTTTTAGGATGCCCCGGGGTAGGGTATACATAAGTATCACTCAATTTTTGTGGGCATATTGGGGATAGGACATTGTAAAGGGGCCATGCATTTGCTTTAACGACTGAGGAAAGCTTGGGAAAAAACCTTCTCCGGATTGCCGGGGCCCCGCGGTTGAGCCCGGGCCTCCCGCCCCGCTCAGCCAACTCTTTCGGGGGTCTATCTTAGACCTACTGTAGGCTAGGCTTATTGATAAAGAACAAAAAAAACTCGACAATTTCATAAACACACACCACACACCCATAGGGAGGGGGAGAATAACAGGCCCCCCCCTAGACTTTTTTGATCATGGGGGTATGTCTATGTGAAAGTAGCCCAAGTAAAAAGGGAAAAAAGAAGTAAAAGGGAAGTAGTCGAATAGTTAAGGTTGGGATAGCATAGGGCCCACAGCCTCAAGCGCAAAAGACAAAAATAGATTGCTCAGGGTTTCAATCACGTTTTTTAAAAAATTTTTTAGAATATGCAAATTAGTACAAGTCGTTCGTCGGGAAAAAAACAATGTCTTGAAACGGTGAATCAAAGGTAAATGAATTATTTGGGGTCCGTGGGCCGGGAATATTGCGCCTTGTTTGAGCCGCACTCATCACGTACGACGCTTCAAGAAAGGGAAATAGTGATAGACTGACAATGACAATAGAGCTCATAAGTTTTTTTTAACGCGGTTTGACAAAGTACTATTTATTGGACTACTTGGTGATGTAACATTAATTATTTAATACTTACTTTATGCACCCAAAATTTTAATTCATTTTTCAATTTTTAAATACCCTTTTCCTAATTAGGTTATAAAATAACATTGTAATGTAACAACCTCTATGATAGGTCTAGGCTAAAACAAATTTTTTTAAGGCGGGGGTCCCAACTAAAAGATGCTAAGCTCGTAAGTTTAAAAGTTTCTAAATCCATCATCTCTGGGGAAAGAGATGAATCTTCTCCCAAAAAATGACCTGGCCCTTTCGCCAAGTTGTCGCAAAAAACCCCAAACTTTTTTTTTGGTGTGTCTTTTTCTAAGTTTTGGTTTTTTGTTGCCCAAGACTAGCCATTTGGTCTGGGTACTGTGGGAATATATTGTATTATTTTAGATACACGCTGTGAAACGATGACATGACAAAAAAATACTAAAAAAATTACTGATACCCAAAAAATTATACCCCCGTCTAATCGAGGATATATTAAAATTATAAATACTAAAATTACCGTATTTAACAAATCTATACTTGTGATTTTACATGCATTTTGCGAAAAAATTTTCGCTTTGGTGAAATTTTTAGATCGGGTTCAAGCTGCTTATTTTTGTTTCACGTACCAATCTAAAAAGGGCATTTAGAAAAATTTTCCCTTTTGTGCACAAATATAGGCATAGCATTAGGGGCCCATTCATTAACGGACGGGGTTTTTGTTAATGTTTAAAGGAGCTTACCCAAGACCAAAAGGGGTATATATTGTGGGACTAGGCCTATATTCACAGACTTAGGTACCAAATTGTGCCTCCTATTATAAACTTTGACTGCATTCCAAGTAGGCAATGTTTCAAAGCTTAAAAGTTCACTGTTTTTAATAATGGAATGTCTATAAAAACAAATTTTATGGTACGAATGTTCTGTTCTAGGTTTTTTATATTTCAGGTCAAAATTTAAAAGGCCTAACGGACGTAAATTTAAAAGCCTTTTTCAGTGCCCAAATTTAATGTATCAAACTGCACAGGGATAAGCCTTTTGATTCATATCATCAATCATGATACATAATGATATGTATGATAATGGGGTGTCGAGGGGGAATGGCCTTTTTGGAATGGGTCTGGGTGCAGAACCCCCTTTTTTATTTTTTTTTTTTAACAAGCAATGGTGCATTTTCAACTTGTACCACCTCTGGGCCCATAATTTGAAAGTCGAAGAAAATGTCTGAAAATTTTTCTGAATGAAAAAAGACCTTTAAAAAAAAAAAAAAATTGTGATTTTTTTTTTGGGGGGACTAACCTCACTTTTGGAAATTATATTTAGATTTATGGACAAAGTGTAATATACAAGACTATTTAAAAAATTTAAATTTTTAGAATCGGTTTCCTGGCCAAAATTTCTAAAAACCCTTTAGCTATAACTTGACTACCTATAGCTAAAATAGTTTTCTGAAAAAAAACAGTTGGTGTCGAATTTTTTTGTCAAACGGTACAAAAATCTATTTGACCGTTTGACAAAAAAAATTCGTACACCAAATGTTATTTTCAGAAAACTATTTTAGCTATGGCCTGTCAAGTTATAGCTAAAAGGGGTTTGAAACTTGTCCCGAAAAACCCTTCTCAAATTTAATTTTTAAAAGTCTTGTATATTTAAATTTTGTCCAAAAAAACTAAATTAATTTCCAAAAATGGGTATGCCCGCCCAAAAAAAATTTACATTTTTTTTCCCGCTTTTTAAAGGCCTTTAAATTTTTTCATTCAGCAAAAATTTTCAGACTGTTTTTTTCGCTTTCAAATTATCGGAGAGATTTCCCCCTATTGTCAGATTCGAAAAACTGCCACTTCCAATTTTCGAATACGGTACCCGAACAAGGCAACGGCCCCAATGAAATCAGCGATGAACTGGGGGAATGAAACACAGGCTGTTTTTTGTACTATTCCTTTTTTTCGATTTCGTGGGGAGGAGGGTCGGATACCCGACCTGACCGGACTTGAGGCATGTGACTGCGCAAAAACCAGAGTAGGTAAACCCCTTTATTTTTTTAATTAGGAATCTCCCGTCCCTACGTCTCGCTCCCTGTGCCACAAAACACTTGGGAAAACGATTCATGAATGGTACCTGTCATTTGTAGTCAATTTTTGTTTTTCGGAAAATTTCGAAAAAGCGGTTCGAAATTTGGGGGAAAACCTACGTGGGAAATCAAAGGCCCAAAAAAATTATGGGGGCCTACCCACTGTTTGAATTAAATTCCGGGTTTTCGGGTATCGTCTCGTCTTTTCCAATCCATTCAGGACTCACTCAGATTAACTTCGAGTTTGCAATGGGCAGATTTGATACGTTTTTGGGATCATTTGGATATTTTGCCCCCTTTTTCCCTGTTCGAAAAACGCATGGGCTACCTCAAGCCAAACCTGCCCATCCCCCGCTACTGCTAGGGGGATAAGTGATAACTAACTGTTGTTAGGGATATAAAAATATCACGATAACCAAAAAACGGCGTAATAATTAACTCAGGCGACAAATTTCAAACAATTTTAATCGGAAATGAATGAACTCACGAGAATTTTAAAAAGGGGCATGAGCCATTTGGATTGGGGGGGGGGGCATCGACGAGGAAGGGGGAAAAATGAGAATTGTTCTTCTTTCGAAAAACTCAAATTTGTTTTTGACAAAGATATCCCTGTCCTCCAGCTCATGCAAAGCTAAAACTATAGAAGTGTTTCAAGCAAACTCGTAAGTCTACCGCTCGCCGAGGCCTAAAATTTGTAAATAATAATACTAGAAAAAAGCCAAAATCGTTTTAGACCCCGTGAGAGAGTCATGATTGTGTTGACTGTTATACCCGTACATTCCCCTTTCCCCCCTACCCAAGGCTATATTAAGTCAGCTGGGTCTTTCCCCCCTACCTAGGCAAATGGCGCATTATGGCCGCACTTCTCTGTTCGATCATGCCAAATACATAAATTATTACAAATTTTGTATTAGCCCCCAAAGCCAGTGGCTCGCAGGAGGGAGATTTCACGGAGAGTTTTTGTGGGTGCACGCGTTCTTATGTCCAAACCCTTGGGCCATGATTATGGAGAATGATCAATCAAGAGGCTTCTTTTTAGGCCCTATCGGGATGAATAAAAAATTTTAAAGGCCGTTCGCGAACGTTTTTTTTTTTCCGTTTTGGTGACTTTTTTGTTTTAGTATGGAGGGATCTATTTTTTCTTTTTTAAGTCCCTCTGCAAAAACATTTTTTTTTAAATTATGATGGTAATACCAATTATTGTATGTAAAATTTTTAGAGGCCCGGAGACTTGCTTTTTTTACCATTGTGGGGATTTTTGGCTTTCTATAGGCCTAGTTATTTGTCAAATAGTATTATGCACCTGAAAAAAAACTAATATTAAAACTTCTATTTCTATGTATTTTGGCTATTTTTGTCACCTTTTTTTTTTAAAAAAAAAGGTACTACATCACTAATACCTTAATGTCCATGTAAAATATGAACGTTGTAGCCCCAACAGTTTGGTCAAATCGGGCCCAAAAAATCAGGAAAATTTTCGCATTTAAAAAACGGGAAAAATCGTAAAATACAATATTTTGGAAAAATTTCTTCGATGGTACGCAAACACGTGGCAGGTCTAAGTTCAGAGATTTTGAAGGTCCCCTCCTATTAACATCAAGATCGCATATTATGCCGTTTGTCCAGTAGAGCGCGAACAGATAGAAAAACAAACAAAAAAACAAAAAAACATCCGTGCTAATTTTTTGGGGGGTCAGTAAATTTGAAGTCTTCGCTTCGCTCATCCAATTACGTCTAGGCCTAGATCCTACCCCCAAAAGTACAAAAATAAAAATATAAAAAAAACAGCAGTCAAGCTCTCCTTCAAAAGTCTTCGGCGGTGAAAGCTGTGAGGTATATACAAGTTAGGCCTAAAAGCTATAGCTTTTCATTCTTTCTCTCTAGTTTCGCATTGAAAAGAATGGCCTTAGAAGACGTTTAGGTTCTTTACCCCGGACCAGTGTGTCTTCTAAAAGTCCGTTTTTACATAGTGTGGGACAGAACGGGCAGGCAGCAGACAGGGGCCTTAGAAGACGTTTTTGGTTCTTAACCCCGGACCAGTGCGTCTTCTTAATCCGTTTTCACATAGTGTGGGACCAGAACGGGCAGGCATTAGCAGACAGGGCCTTAGAAGACGTTTAGGTTCTTTACCCCGGACCAGTGTGTCTTCTATAGTCCGTTTCACATAGTGTGGGACAGAACGGCCGGCATTAGCAGACAGGGCCTTAGAAGACGTTTAGGTTCTTTACCCCGGACCAGTGCGTCTTCTATAGTCCGTTTCACATAGTGTGGGACAGAACGGGCAGGCATTAGCAGACAGGACGGCAAATCTAGGACATAATCATGGGGGAATATTCGCGCCTGAATGTATATCGGTGGGAAAGGGACCAAGCACGGAGGGTACGGAGGGCGAAGCTCCCTCCCCAGAAATAAGCGGCGCAGGCGAATTTTTTGGAAAATCAGGTTATTAGAGTGCATTTGGTGCGTTTTAGAAAAAGTGTTGGGCTGAATGAATGCAATTCCGAAACAATGTAGTTTGTGTGCGTCAATTTGTTTTGTCGCCATGTCGAGCTTTCAATTCACAGCATAGACCTACATTGGGAACATATTAAATAACGTTTGACATTTCAGAGGTTTGCATGATGAAATGAACTATCATTATGGAATAATATAAATATTTTATTTTAAAAGAATCATTTAGGTCTATGGGGAAGGCGATCCCCTTCCGACCCCCCCCCCCCCCTGTATCAGCCACTGCCACGGGATCGCAATTCCGATGGGGGAATGGTGGTGGCGGCCGTGGGACGGGGGTCTGGGGCATAGCCCTAGCCTCCGGAGTTGAAACATTTGGGGTTAACTTTTGGGGGGAGGGCTTAAAACGTATGTGAGAGTAAGAATGCCCATATTATTTACACTTAGGTCTAATACCATACGGCATTTTTGTTGTAAAACTTATTTAAAATTGAGATGATGAGAAAGAAAGGTAGGTAAAGGTTTCGGAAAACTAAGCAGATATATTTCGAAAAAAAAAAAATTGTAATCAATTATTTTTAGTGAATAGGCTTATCAAGAACTTAATGGGGGGGGGGCAAGGTCGGGCCAAGGCCTCCCTGGCTCCCCCCCCCCTCCCCCTGCGCACGAAGCCGTCACCGTGTTTGATTGCAATGCTTATTGTGCATATGATTCATTACGTACCGGTACCGACCGAGACCCATAGTTTGAAGGTGATGGTGGGTTTTGTGTAGGCCCTAGTTAGTGATGAAATGGAGGCGGGAAGCGGGGAGGATGATGAATCGAAATCACCTTCCAATGACTTATAACAAGTCATTTCCAACAGATCGTTTGTACCATTGTCAATATACATCGTCACCAAATCCAGTCAGGACGGCTCCCCGCGCAAACTACCCGACAGACCCCCAAATTATCCGCAGATTCCTCTCGATTTAGTCTCGTTGCCCACACGAAAGCGAAACTCTCAGCCCACAAAACGGTCCACCCGTTTCAGTTCTTCTCTGTCCTAGAGCAAAAAGTTTGTTCAACTAATTTCGGTTGTTTTCAGTCGAATAGGTCACAAACTGACAAGATAGTGTTTATGATTCACTTTTGTTTGCCTATACGTGGGGAAGAATCTGCGAATCGATTAGAGGGTTCGAAGAGCCAGTCCAACAGCCTTCGGTACCTTGCAGTGAGGTATGTCGATTCCATAGCCGGGTCATAGTCACATACCCGTAAAGCTGCTGGCTGACCTGTGAACGCAGTAGTCTACGTACTGCACTGCCGATTTCGTGTGTCGACCAACCGAACGAAACTAGATGTTTCGGTTGAGCGAGTATAGTGTTCCAGCGAAAGAATGCAGATAGCTCGAAATTGTTTTCCACACCAACAAATATACAATTTTTGAAACGTACATTCTAACTCAGCGTGTAATCAAGAGCTCTTGTCGATCATCTAGCACAGATTAATTATCATGCTTGTGTGGTAAAATATATTCTTTCATACACAACGGCGACATTCCTTTACTGCGCATTCGTACAAATCCCCCCAACCACTACAAAGAGCCCTGCATTCTTTGATTCAGTCTCGTCGACTCATGCGCCATCAATAATGTAATTCAATCAACCACTGCTAATTAATAAGGCATGACTTTTGGTGGTAAATTGCGTCCTTCCAATAATACTTATATATATCGCCGAAGAACGTTTAGGGGTTATTTTTATCTCGCCTAACGCCATGTGCAAGCAAACCCTTTCTCTTGGCTATGAGGAGCTGTTCGGTTGGGGGGGGGGGGGGGGTGGGGAGGGGGGGTCCCAACTTTTGTTGGACGTTTAACACAACTTGAAATGTTGAAAATGGAGTGTTTGCATCAAAAATGTTTACTATGCATTACAGCATACCTTTTGGGAAAAAATACAAACCCTTAACGGTCCCTAAATGTAAATATAAGACTTTTCAACAACAAAACACTACAAAAACCTGGAATTTCAACCGAAAAGAGTATTTGTAGCGCCTATGGGGTTAGTTAGGGACACTAGATCTGTGCTAATACCCTGCTTTGTTTTGAGTTCGGCTGGTGGTGGTGGGGGGCAGCATTGGTGCCTCTGCCCGGGCTGAGCCGACGAGTCAGTTTAAAATTTTTATTGGAAACACTTACCATTTAAATATTATGTTATTCACAAGACACACGAAACAGCTGATAATACGTGGACATTTTCCTTTCCTACAGCCATTCTTGTCCGGTAGATTAAAATATCCAATCAATCCAATCAACAAAAATGGTTAATTTATATTTTTTATATTTCGCTGTCATATTTGAGATAGCCTACAAATCGCCTAAAATGAGCCGGCTGGGGCTTCGCCCGTGTTGATTCGGTATAAATCCGGGTCGCTTTTGCCCCCCCCACCCCCCACCCAGCCGCCCCCGGGAATTTTACGTAAAAAAAAAAAAAAAAACCCCCCCCCCCCCCGGGGTAAAAATAACTATAGGCAACTCAGCACTGCCCTATTAGGAGTGTTTTTGTACATTGGTAGGCCTATACCTACAGTATTTGTTCAAACGGTATACGACTGGGTGCCGATATTCAGAAAATTAATATAATGAAATTCAATGTAGTAGGCCATAGGTAGGCCCTATATATTCAATAATGTTATTCAATGTAGTCTATATTCCAAATGTATAGGCCTAAACCATGATACTCTAGGTGCCCCGTTAGTTAGAGTCGCCTGCAGCCCAAGCCGCGGTGCGCTATCACAAAACTCAGCACTTATACAGCAAAGCCAGAGTTGGGGTGGGATTTTCGAGTAGGCCTAGTAACCCGTCGGGAAAAAAAGGAAGTCAAAAAGTTTGCTTGGAACTGGATACGGCTTCCAAATTAAGTTCTAATTAATCCTTTTACAAGAATATATCAACAATTAAATATAGGCTCGTTAGGTATGCGTGGGTTCTATAGCCTAACAATCGTGCAAATCAGTGAAGAAGAAGCATTAAATTTGGTGATTTACTAATATGACCCAAGGAATCCAAAAAATCGATGGCCCCAAGTTGAGTTCCTGTAACTTTCTTATGTAATTGAATTATTAAAATTAATGGATTAATTCAACCACAAAAATTTTTTTAAACGGAGACATACACAGTCGACATTGGTATCAAATGACATAGCTTTTTACGAAGATGAATAAATGAAAAAAATGTATTTTTAAATTTATTAATTGATCTCTAATTAATGAATTTTAAGTAATATTTTACACTTTCGTATATGTATAATTATGTACACCTAAAACTTCTACGATTGTCATAACATCATTTCACCCCTGTACTACATACAATGCCAATAAATCCAAATTTTTGATGGCCTTAAAAACAAAATTCCGTCAACTTCTCAGATAATGGATTAATGACAGTTAATAATTAGATTAATACAATTTTAAATGTTTGACATTCACAAACCACAGTCACCATGGATTAATCAAATAATACAGAACAAGCATAAAACAGAGAAAAAGTGATGGCCCCAAGGTCCGGTTCTTTCACTTCTCCCCAGTAATTCAATTAATTCATTAACGGCAATTAATCACAAAAACAAAAAATTACAAAATTAAATGTACAAAATAAACACAGGCATAGTCGACTTGGGTATCAAATGAAAGTCTTTTTCACGAGTAAATAATGTGTGAAAAAATATTTTTTACACATTATTAATTAGATCTCCAATTAATTACATTTTAGTAAAATTAAAACCACGTGTTGACTTTTGTATAGTTTGTATTTCCAAAACATTTACTATTGTCATAAAATTTCACCCACTTTAATAACATAATGCCAAATACATAATCCACATTTTGATGGCCCAGAACGAAATTCTGCAACTCCCAGTTTAATGATTAATGAAATTGAGATGAGCTTAGATTCCTTAAAATTGTCTTAAAATTCAATTATGCGCTACGATTGACAATTGTATTATAAAAACAATTGATCAAACACTAAACCTAAATATGATGGGTCCAAACTGAATTCCCTTAAGTATTATTAGATTGAATTAATGGAATTAATTATATTAATTTCATTCAAATGTGTAGATGATCACAACTAAGTCCGACTTCTGGAACCAAATAAAAGCTTTTTTTTAATGAATAAATTAAAACTGTTAAAAAATATAATTTAGTTAATTTGATTAATCATCTATTAATTAATTAATCATCTAATTAATAACAATCTAGTAAAATTTTACCACTTTGGTTATGTATAGTATCAAAACTCTACCGATTGTCATAAAACTTACCATTTTACTTACACGATGGTCAATAAATAAATAAAATAATCATAGCACCAAACGAAATTCTTGTAACTTTCATTTTATTATATTAAACTAAGACTTAGCTAGTTCACGTGCCACAGTTCAACTGGTGTTAAATAATGCCAATTGTATGGTAATATAAGAGAACCTTACAAAAATTAATTACACTTTAAGTTTAATGTAATTAACGGTAGCATATTAATAAACATATGCATTGTTAAAAATTCTGTCAATGTATCTTAATTTTTTACCATACATTGGGCTATTACTTTATACCCCCCCGTTGACTGTGGCGCGTGAACTTGCTAGTCTTAATTTCATCATTTTTTACATAAAAAATGTAAGTTCAAGAAATTTCGTTTGGTGGCTATATATTATTTTATTTTATTTATGACATCGTGTAAGTTAAGTGGTAAGATTTATTAATGACATCGGTTGGAGTATGTTTGAATACCTCAATACAATAACCAAAGTGGTAAATTTTACTAGAGTGTAATTAATTATATAATTAATTTATTAATTAGATGACTTACCAATTAACTAATATATTTTTTCACATTTTAATTATTGTATAAAAAAGCTTTCCATTTGTTCCCAAGTCGCCTATGTTGTGATCATCTACACATTTGATTGGAAATAAATATAATTAATTCCATTATTCAATTAATAATACATTAAAGTGGAGATTCAGTTTGGACCAGATCATTATTTAGGATTTTTATTGTGATCCGTAAATTTGTGTTTTTAATACTACATTGTCAATGCGTAAGCGCCTAATTGAATGTTAAGACAATGTAAGGGAATCTAGCTCATTCTCAATTTCATTTTATCCATTAACCTGGGAGTTGCAGGGAATTTTCCGTGTTGGGCCATCAAAATTTGGATTAATTGGCATATTTGTATTAAAGTTGGTGAAATTTTTATGACAACGGTAAAGTTTTTGGAATACATAACTATACAAAAGTCAAAAGTTGTTATCATTTTACTAAATTTAATTTAATTGGATGATTAATTAATACATAAAACTATTTTTTCACACATAGATTTAGCTTCGTGAAATAAGCTTTCATTTGATACCCAAGTCGACTATGCTGTGTTTATTGTGTACATTAATTTTGTAATTTTTGTGATTAATTGCGTTAATTGAATTAATTGTCAATTAATGGGAAAGTGATAAGAAAGCCCGACCTTGGCGTACATCACTTTTCTCTTTTATATGCCTTTGTTCTGTTATTATTTGATACATCAGTTGGGAGGTGGTTTGTGATGTCAAACATTTACCTGGTATTAAATCTAATATTAATTTTATTAATCCATTAAATCTTAGAGTTGAAGGATTTTGTTTGGGCCATCAGAAATTTGGATTTATTGGCATATGTTAGTAAAGGGTGAAATGTATTACCCTCGGTAGAGATTTTAGGTGTCATAATTATCCATACATCGAAGTGTATAACACTAACTTACTAAAATTCCATTAATTAGATGATTAATTATAATTTTAAAATTATTTTTCATTATTCATTCTCCCGTAAATAAGCTTTCTTTGATACCATGTCGATTTGTGTTGTCCTCCTTTATAAATTTTATTGTTGCGTTAACTTAATCATTAATTTTATTAATTCATTAATAAGAAAGTTACAGGAACTTCAACTTGGGGCGCATCGATGTTTGATCCTTGTGGTCATATTAGTAACTTCACAAATTTCATTCTTTCTTCCAGAATTTGCACGATTGGTTATATATATGGAGGCTTTTATAACCCCACTAGTAGGCCCTACCTCCGTGACATGTTCCACCTAGGCCTAGCCTACATTGTTTACAACTAGGAAGCTTCGCAATACGCTTTTTCAAGGCGCGTTGTTGGATGAGCGTTGTTTTTTTACAACGAAAAAAGTGAAAAATTGCGATTTTCACAGTGAAAGTTATTTTTTCGATTGCAGCTCAAATTTTACACAAATATAGAAATTACATGTAAATGAGGTTCTGTGAAATATCATCACATCGGATAAAGCATATTCGAAAAAAATTGATTTTTAAACGTAACAAAGCGTAATACATTTGCGATTTTCATAAGAAATTATTTGTCGATTGCGTCAAATTTCACACCAATATAGGTAGGTAATTCCATAAAATTAAGGTTATGTGAAAAAATCATTATAATCGGTATAAAGGCATGTAGATATTGATAGGCCGAAGAAGTCGAAAAATGTTTTAAAAATTTAAAAAAAAAAATCGTAAATAACATTGCGATTTTCGTGCTAAGAAACAAATTTTCTCGATTGCGCTCAAATACTACAATAACGAGTTATATTAATTCACAAAATTAAAGGTAATGTGAAAAAAAATCATAACAATCGGATAAGCATGAGGTTTTATAAGCCTAAGTAGAAGAATTTTTTTTTAAATAAAAAAATCGTAATTGCGATTTATACAATAGAAATAAGTTTTTCCGATTGCGCTCGAATAAAAACGTGGCAGTTCTACAATTCAGAGTTATCGAAGGCCATCCATAAAATTTCATCGCAATTGGAGTATCGTTAGTAGTGGGCTCGGAATCGATGTGACACACACAAAAATACAAAAAAGAAAGACAGAAGAAAGAAGAAAGAAAGAAAGAAAGAAAAAAACAGAAAGAAAACATTCCGATTTTTTTCTTTCAGTGTAGTGAAAATGGAATCTTCTTCGCTACGCCTCATCCAAAAAATGTCTTTGGACACAAATCGACTTTGATAAAGTTACATTGTATTTTAACATTAATTTTGTAATGGACTTGTAAAAGTAATGAGAATCTCACACATACAAAAAATTCTAAAATCAGACAAACCTTAATGCAATCAAAAGCAATGAGATCTGAAGAAATCCAAGTCTTTGTCGGATACCCTTACATTTTCGCAATCCACATTTGCCCTGTGACTGCATCCTTGGCGCAAAACGATGGCAAAAATTTATTGCAGACTATTGTTTTAAATAAATGTATAAAGTTTGTTGCAAATTGATTTTGCCACGTTTTGCGAGGAATGCAGTCCAGGGCAAAGTGGTTTGCGAAATGTAGGAGGTTACTTTCTTTCAGATCTCTTGCTAATTTTGTTTTACAAGTTTTATGTTAGGCCTCCAGCCTTTGTGCGGATCATAATATAATCTGAATTAACAACATAATGTTGTGACACAAGTCTAGTGTTTTCTAGTATCACGTCTCAACTGCACAAAACTACATATTTTGGTATGCATTCAGCCCACACTTTTTTCTAAAACGCACTCTCATTTTAATAAAAAAAATATGCGGCGCTATTGTTGGTGGTTGCCCCCCAAACCACCCCGTACTTGACCCACCATATATTATCCTCATATGAGGCCCCTCCTCCCCCCAAAATCCAATAATTCCCACCCCCCCCCAATCAAAGGGGGCTAACCCCTCTCGAACAAGTTGATATTTCTAAACTTGCGTCCAGGCCCGTTTGATATCTACTTTTTAAGTCGGAGGAATAAGTTTCCTTTCGGGGGTTCGTTGGTTATCATTTGTTTCATTTATAATTTACACATGGCGAGGGATCCCGCTCTCCCCTCCACAACCCCCACCAAAGTACTCCCCTCAAGCTCACTTCCCGGCGGTAATTACGCCAATTGATAGCTGATGTGAGCATACTTACTAACTTTACCCAGGCAGGATAAATAATTTACATTCCTAGATGTCGAGCTTATAATATATAGGCTATGGCCCTAGCCTAGTGTCTATGCCATGGTTACGTCTAGGCCCTAGGCTAGCGCTAGCCCTACCGTGATTTTGGCCAAAGATTTAAATAAAAAAAACCCTGTGTTAAATGATTAATCAACGACTTAACTAAACAGTGACCCATACGTTGCCTCAATCGTAGCTCTATCAGACATAGCCTAGCCCTACACACACCCACCACAACCCAGACTATTGTTTTGGTGAAGTAAATTAGCTCGTGACTTAATAAATGTGCTAGTTTGTGTGTGTGTGGGACTAGCATGTTGTTGGCTAAGGCTTAGGCGGAAGCTAGGCCACACTGACAGCGTCTTCTAGTTCTGCACAGGCTGTAGCCAAAGCCACGCATATTTCGCTAGGGGATCTACCTATCACAGGTGGCAAGAATAATACCAATTCTTACCTAACATGAGCCTTGGTTCCACAAATCCTTGTATGCTGTTAATACCATGGAAATCGGGCACTAAATCGCACGCGCACTAATAAAGACCGTCCACTGTACACCCGAGTAAAACGTTTGCTGCATGCGTTGCTGCCGAGAATAACAATTCACTTAGACTAACGTGACTTGCTTGATGACCATTGAACAGAACAGTCCGTCCGCCTTCGCCAAAGAAGACTGGTCGGAAAAGTAGTATCGTGAGGTGAGGTAAGACCCACCTGGTGCTATGCTGCGCGATGTCGATATCCATAGTACTGCCAGATAGGATCAAACAATCCGTACTTTTGGTTTGACTCTTCGTGACGGTGAGCGTTTGTGTTCGTGACCTAACAATAATGATTTTCGCAACGTGTCCCGATTTTTTTTTGCTTGCTGTACATCATTACATATCCTGGAAGGGTGATGAAGTCCTCAACAAAAGAAACAACACATTCAGCATGTGCACCACTATCAAAGATTGATGATTGATCAGAAGCCAAAATCAACGTCTGTTCCAAATTTTCTTACACTAGGAAACGCTAAAGTCCGCCGCATATGGATGATCTTTTTTTTTAAAGTTTTTAGTTTGCGTGGGATATCTTTACTTTTCGCAAGTGCTTTGTTTTTCTTGCGACGCATTGTAGTTGATTGTTTTCAAGTTTCTATTGTTTTTCTTGTTAATTTGTAATTAATTAACGTAAAAATCTTACATTCCATTGAGCTATATTTCTATGGTTCTGGCTAAGCTTTTTTCAACATTTTTCTTTCAAAAGGTACTACTCCCATAACCTTAATGTCCATGTATAATATGAACGTGGTAAGCCGCCACCCGTTTTGTCCAGAATTGGCCCCCCCCCAATGGACGAAACATTCGCAAAAAAGGTCAAAAAAACGTATATTAAAAGCTTTATTTCTCTCTGTCGGTTCTGCGCTAACTTTTTCACTTTTTCTTTCAGAAAGCAATACATCACCATTACCTTATGTCCATAGTGAAATATGACAACGTTGTAGCCCCACCCGTTTGGTCAGAATTTGCCGCATGGCACGAAAATATCGCACTAACGATCGAAAAAAAAATCGTGAAAAGTACGATATTCATGTAAATATTTCCTTCGATTGTACCCAAAACGGTGCAAAGTCTAAGTAAGGAAACGAAGGGTCGTGTCAAATTTCATAAGATCGCATATGCCGTTTGCCCGTATGAGATGCAAGACAAACAGACGAAAAAAACAAAAACCAACACCGAGCTAAAATTTTTTGGGGGTCGGTGAAATTGACGTCACTTCGCGTCGCTCATCCAACAATATATTATAAATAAGGTTGTTTGTTCAGGGCGCGTCCGCGCATGTAATCCCTTTGGATAGGGCTAGTAAATGGAGCATGAGGACGATACCGGACTTTTTTGTAAAATTTTGTAAACGGGTCAACGTACAACACAAGTATTTTTATTTGACTTTGCTTCTGCATCTTAATTTGAAGTGCAGTTACTGATCATTTCTACGCAATTAATTTAGATGAATTTTATCTGGATCAACTTAATTGTGCGTTATCTAACTTATTATCTTTGTCTAGATGGAAATTTTTTGCTGTTATGTTATCTACATAATCTTCTTTTGCCAACACATAATAAACATAAAATAATTATAATTGGATGGTTATTTAATTTGTGTCGATTATGGAAAGCTCTTAGTCCACAAAGTGCAAATAATAATCCAAGTTGACAAGTGAAGTTTTGAACTACGCGCGTCTATTTGTGCTTCGCAGGGGTCGAACGATAACACTATAGACGTTTTTTAAATTGTCAAATGATTATTGGTTCATTGTATACTGGCCCTGAGTTGTTGTTTAAATAGTTCTTTCATAGATGATTAATAAATAGCCACCCCACACAACGCGACTAAAAAAAAGCGTTCGCGCGGAAAGCGGCCTAGATTAGACCCAAAACTGATTTTGCAATCGGACTATAAAAGTAAAGAGATCCCCACGCATACAAACAACTATAATAAGCTCATCCATTCAACGAGACTACAAAAAGCGTTCGCGAAGCGGCTAGTATATTAGATTAAGTTAATTGATGAGCGCAGCGAGACTTCACATTGTGCCCTGACCACCCAAAAAAAATTTTGCTCATTTTTTTTTGGTTTGTTTGTTGTTTTGTTACCCGGAACTCTAACCGGGCAAACGGCAGATTATGCAATCATGATAAATTGGAGGGGGCTTCGATCCTGAACTTAGACACTGCACGTTTGTGGCACAATCGAAGAGATATTTCTCAGAATATCGTACTTTAAAAAAAAAACAAAAAAATAAAAAAAAAAAAAAAAGAAGAACCAAAAAAAAAAAAAAACAAAAAATAAAAAAAAAAAAAAAAAAAAAAAAAAAAAAAAAAAAAAAAAAAAAAAAATAGATTTTTTTCATTTAACTTACGTTACCACCCCCCCTCCCCCCCCCCGAAAAAAGCTCGGGTGTTTTGCTTTTGTTGTTTGATTATCTGTCTGTTTGTTTCTCTCTCTACCGACCGGGGAAACCTGCCTATCGATTCTTGATAGAAATGGAGGGGACCTTCGAAAGCTCTGAACTTACCTGCACTTTTTTGGGTGACTCGAAGAAATATTTTCTTATGAATATCGTCTTTATACGATTTTTTTCGTATCTTTAGAGTTGCAGATATTTTCGTGACGATTTGGGCCGATTCTGATCAATCGGGTGGGCTACAAAGTTCTATTTTACATAAAGAGTACCTTTTAATAATAAACAGTTGGAAAAAGATTAGCCGAGAATCTATATGAAAATAAAGGTTTTTAAAATATGAATTTTTCGGGTCTATAATAACAATTACAAGTAACAATAGAAACTTGACACTAACACCTACAATGCGATTCAAAAAGCACTTGCCAGAAAAGTAAAGAGGATCCCACGCAAACTTAAGCCAAAAAACTTACAAAAACGCTCATCCATCAACCCGACTAAAAAAAGCGTTTGCGAAGCTTCCTAGTATTATATAATACTACTAAGTGTAAAGGGACATTATATTAAGTCTATCGGGTATCTTTATATCATATTATATTATGTCAATTATTGTTACTGGCCAAATATCGTGCAAGAATAAACAAATAGGATACCTTATATTAGTGCTAGGAAGCATCGCAAACGCTTTTTTTAGTCGCGTTGATGGATGAGCTTTTTTAAATTTTTTAGTTTGCGTTAGATCTCTTTACTTTTGCAAGTGCTTTGCTTTGCTGCCTACGCATTGTAGGTTATTGTTGTCAAGTTTCTATTGTTTCTTGTCAATTGTTATTATTTACCGTAAAAAACTTATATGAAAAGATTTATTTCTATGGATTCTGGCTTACTTTTTCAACTTTTTCTTTTAAAAGGTACTACATCACCATAACCTTAATGTCCATGTATAATATGAACGTTGTAGCCCCACCCGTTTGGTCGGAATTTCTTCGATTGTACCCAAAAACGTGGCAGGTCTAAATTCAGAGATTTCGAAGGTCCCCTCCAATTTTCATCAAGATTGGATATGCCGTTTGCCCGGTAGAGAGCGAACAAACCGACAGACAGAAAAAAAAAAAACGAGCTAAATTTTTTGGGGGTCAGTGAAATTTAAGTCTTCGCTTCGCTCATCCAATAAAATCATCTATGAATTAATCACCTAGAAAATCAAACAAACATTCCCATAAAATCATCCATCGACTATTGTATTTATTTCAAACTACCCTACTGGGTTTGGCAAACCTGTTCTTTTCTTAAATTCTAATTTTTTTCGGTGAAACTTGACAAAAATAACACAATATTGTATTTCGAATTCGTATGTTGGTTGTTGGTCCAGATGAAATCGCAGCATTTCGGCCTAGTTGGATGAGCAAAGCGAAAACTTCAATTTCATTTAGCTCGGGTGTTTTTCTTTTTTTCCTGTCTGTTCGCGCTCTACCGGGCAAACGGCATATGCGATCTTGATGAAAATTTGAGGGGACCTTCGAAATCTCTGAACTTAGACTTGGGTATAATTGAATAAATATTTCTCATGAATATCGTACTTTTAAAGATTTGTAAAATATTTTTAATGAGATATTTTTCGTAATATTTGGGCCGATTCTGACCAAACGGGCTGGGCTACAACGTTTCATATTTTACATGGAATTAAGTTGCACAGGAGTGCTATAATATCGGTGCGATGCAGTGTCCAGCATTTCAGTTAAACTCGGCCCACAACTGTCATATCGGCATAATTTTTTTTTTACTCTATTCACGATAAAATTCTAGACTTATGTTTTCGATTTGAAATTGTACCTATTGGGTTTTTAAAAAATTTTGAACTTTGGGCATATTTTTAAATTTCCTTCAAAAATTTTTAAAAAAAAAAAATTT